>CABFOW010002444.1:42878-89293 GCA_902141385.1 Timema californicum | reverse complement strand
ACCAAAATGTAATTCTGGCTACAGCCTCGACTGGACCCCCTCCCCCCAAACAAGTTAATTTCTGGGTATGCCACTGCATGTGCTATTCTACTTATAATAACTTTCTTGCTTCTGTTATCTTCATTTATTTAATTTCCTCGGCAGCAGAACACCCTTACTTGCTTTAGCCTTACTTCTTAGTGGACCCTAGTGTGGGAATCACTTTTGATATTATCGTTTATCAAATCAAGGATGAAGATAAACTGCTCTAATTTTTTTCTTGTCTTGCATTAAGTGCCGATTATTTAATGTTGTAGATTATCCGACTTCCTTTAAAAATGGGATACACATCAGCATTCCCCTCGTCTGTACATAATTGTAATATTTCGTCATCCTCAGTGTCTTATAGTAGCAAATGATGTAACAAATCATCGTTTTCTCTCATTGCCACGAAATAATATTACATTCAGAGAGAAATGATCACACCCGACTAAAGCATATTAAGGTGGGTCCAGATAAGTGTCAGATCACTATCGTTTCATGAACGTAGGATACGATATGCTGATACAGTGATACTTTAAGGCCTTGTTTTTACTTGACTTTACCTGTATCCGTATTTAATATCAATAAGTTTTCCACCTTTTACTTCCTTATCTCTAAACTGTTTTTTGTGGAGGCAATGTCTATCTCTGTACAGTTTGCTGCTGCAAGATACGTTTATCTTAATTATTTACTGAAAACAAAGAAGAGGCAGCCACGGTGGTATATGAAAACAGTTTTTGTGAATCATGAAGTAGTATACAGTGGTTTAAGTGTATTATGCGACCTAAAATTTCAATCTGTGTGTGGACAGTAGACCTACAATAACTCTACAAGGATGTCACCCACTGAATTTAAGTACCTCATAAATTTGAATGGGGGGCAAATTTTGAAAAAAGACACAACTTTTAGGAAAGCAATTCCTGTGCAAGAAAGGTTAGCCATAACTTTGCGCTTTTTTGCAACTGTCAATTCGTATGCAAACCTACAATACTTGTTTAGAGCTGGTCAGGTTGGGGCAGACATGTCCACACTGATTATATCTGTATAGATTATCACTTCTTTGATGATTTGGGGAAATACCGACTCCAAATGGATCATTGTCGTATCGTATCTACTTGCTACACAGATACTATACGATTATAAGGTACGGCACCTCGTCCACACTTAGCCGATCACGATACAGTGATCTGACACATATCTGGACCCACCTTAAGGGCACTTGCACACAGGCAGAGAGGCGGGGAGGAGCAAGGTGTCTACATGAGAGAGGAAGCGGCCAATAAACACACTACAGCTTTGTAATCAAGGAGGGGAGGTACTTCTCCAGTTGGCAACATGGCGTCGTCAAAACTATCACATACCTAAGGTGTTTCTTAGTGAACATTATTATTTTAAGCGGAAACCTTGAAAGGGCAGGGAAAGAGTGAGGGGGTACATGAAGTATGTCAAGACAGTGACTATTATGGGGAATGCATGAGCGCAGTTAGGGTGGGATATGGGTTTCAAACACCCTCTCCTCCGAAATTTTCCAAAGTTTTTAATATGAAGCTTAAAGATGACCTTAAATTGTAACAAATTTCAAATAACTTATAGAGACATTCACTTTTAAAAAGTTTGACAGGTAAGGACCACTCCAAATACCTTCTAGATCTAGAGGCATTTAAGTTTAAACAAATTTCCAGGCGATTATCCCTCTGAGGCGCTCTCTCTCTCTTTATATATATATATGTATATATATAATTTTTTTCCAAATACAAGGGAGGACCACTTCAATTAATTTCCAGAAGCTTTCAATTTTATAAATGCATTGAGAAGACCACTTTCAATAACTTCTAATGTCATCTATTTTAACAAATTTGCTGGTGGAAGACAATTTCAAATAACTTTTAAGGCCATCTTATTTTAAAAAAACAAAAAAAAATGCGTAAAACATTCTAATGAAGCTTCTAAGGCATTCCATTTTAAAAAAACGTTTGATGATGACCACTTTAAATAGATTGTAAGTAACCTAATTTATTTAAAAAATTGTGTGAGCATTTCTTAAAATATCTTTTATAAGCATCAACATTAAAAAAACGGGAGGGGGTGAGCGGTCAATATTTTAAATAGCTGTTTAAAGAGTATAATTTTCGAGATTTCTTCCAAACGAGACTCACTGCAAATATTTCTAGGAGCATTCAATTTACATACATTAATTGGGGGAGAGGAGGGTAGAAAGTTGCTAGTTGCCCCCTTTTCCTCTCTTACACAAATAAAGTTCCACCACTACTGTATAGAATAACAATATTATTATTCATTTGGGTTTATTAAAGTCTTAACATAATGTTATAAACAAATATTTTGAAAACCCCTTCCCAATATTAAATTCTCCCTAGCCCCATGGGGGAATATCACCATTTGTTTTTTCCGCGCTAAGGAGATTTGAGTCATGATTTTTTGAGCATACAAGACTGTCAACCGCTACCTTTGATTTTATTCGAAGTTAAGTCCTGAATGTTTTCGAGACGCAAACCCCAAACTGGAGAAAGCCTGTAGCCTGGCAAATACTTCTGCTGTCGCATGAATGAATTTTAAAATATCAAAATATCAACCAAATATTAGGCCTATATTAAATTGTACCTCAAACCAGTACCTTTGATTTCAACTAAGCGTCCACCTTATGGCACATAATTTTCAATAATACTTTTAGTCTAGGTGTATGCCCTTAAATATATTAGACCTCTAATTATGGCCGCATCTAGGGGGTGGGTGAGAGGGGGGCAACAGAGGAAATTGCAATGAGCCTCACATTCCAGGGGGCCACCTTTCCCCCAAAAATTATTAAATTAAATTATAGTTATTATAAATTTTGCCTCAAATAGTGTACGGATAATTAACAAGAATAAATATTCGCTTAGTGATAAAATTCCTGAAAACCCTAACTTTATGTAATTTAAGATTTACGTTTTCCAAGTAATGTGTTGCAGTACAGTAGAATACGCCACCAATTTGCTAACGCTCGGTTCACAGAAAACTAACAGTGCAATGGTATAAAAGAGGAATTAACTTTTGTTGACTTAGTTTGTTTGCATTTAACAAAGTACAGTCATTTAATGGGTTGATCAATATTCCATAAAACATGAGAAATTATTTCATAACATAAGTACTAAGTATGTATCAATCTATTATAACGGCTTAATGCTAAAATTGAAAAATTGCCGTACAAAAGGGNGGGTCTCAGATATGTTTTGCCCCAAGCATTACTTTTTCTTAAAAGGCCACTACTCCAATACTACTTCAATGTTTGAAATACATAAATATTTTACAGATATATTTATATTTTTTGTTATTAATTTCTACAAATACACATCACGGCCCTACCTCCCTTCCCTAAAAAGCTCCCATAAATTGATATTAACTAGTACAGTTAACTATCCCTTAAAATTAATTTTACAATTTAGTGGTGGCCATATTGGCTAGCATGTGTTTGAACAATGAAAACTGTGAATTTTAGTTAAATGTACTGGCATTCACCCTGAGAGGATGTTTGGTAGCCATAATGTGACAAAACTATCCCAGCATTCCTGATCAAGAATGACATTCGAACCTCAAGTTCAGAATATGCCACATTGGCTGTACAGTTACGCTTATTGATAACCAAGCAATTCATAATTATTTAGCAAGAAATATTATATCAATCAATCAATATGAGTCAAAGTTCTTTATGCTTTAAGATTATGAGCCACTTAGGGTATTTCTTTAACAAGAAATATTTTGTTTTGTTACCTGCTTCAGTGGCCGCATGGTCTAAGGCATCACTCTCGCAATAGACTTGACTGCCGATAACAGGGAGATCAGGGTTTGAATCCTGGTCAGGTGTATTGAGGGTGGTTTTTCCACTCTCGAAATATGGGTAAACTTCCTTTAAATTCAATATTCCTCATCCCTAACTCATTAGCACATATGTGCACAACCTGAACAGGCAGTAAGACGTAATAAAAATCAATTGTTTTGTTTCAGGTCAGAGAATATCACAAATGGGGCACACAACTATTGTAGCAACATTTGTTACCATAGCAATATACTTTTTAATTCAGCGCCAAAGTCAGTGCTCTGCACACACCACATTATCTAGCTTGGAAAGTGTAACGTCCAATGGTGTCAGCGGAGGAAGCAGTCAAAGAAGGGTCAGAGGATGTTCCCTTCTCATATCCCCACATAAATCTGGGCCCCAACAGTTCATGAGAGCCCACCTGAGACCTATTGAATCTGAATCTCCTCCTGACATGATGAGTGATTTTCTAATCGATGATGAAGTTGTTATTGATTTCAATAAATGACAGTCTGATGATTATGGGCACATGAGGTTCGGAAAGAGAGGTGAACAGTTTGACGGCTATGGTCATATGAGATTTGGCCATAGTCTTGACTAGATTATTTTGTTACAATACTTTATCATGATGACCGAGACTGATTTTTACAACAAAGGTGTATTTAGCAGCTACACAATTTACAAATATAGAGTTTCCACAGACAGTTATAAGTCCATTTAACCTATTTTATCCGACTTTTCACTATCCTTTAACAGATTTTGCTGACCAAGGTTTAAATAGTCTTCCATTTGTTATTCAAAGGGATCTCGAGTTAATTTATACACACAAACATCATAAAATGAAGTTCTCAAACTTTGTGGAAACATATGCTTGTCAACTTTAGACATAATTGCATTATATGTGTGTGTAAAATATGTGTTTAAATATACATTATGTACCATATCTATGCTTTGATAAATCCATACTGTGTCTCTCAAGTGTGGTACTTTTCTTTTAATGAACTGCAATGAGAAAATAAGTGTTGGTAGCCTATTTAAAAAAAAAGTAAAATATCAATAATTATCAAGTTAATGGCTATTTAAATTTGAACTTAAGTACTGAAAAAAATTAAAGTTCTAATAACATGGATTATTTTAAGATAAGCAAGTTTTGGTTCCAACTCTTGAGTGTTTGCTTTGTGTTGCAATTTTTTTTTATAAAGAGGAAGTATTGTTATATGAGCCCTCAATTGTAAAAGTTTTTTGCATTTTGACTTCCAGTCTGTGCATTTGTATTGATCCTTAATAGTTGTGCTGATTTTTCCAAAATTTAGAAATATTTTCGTCTTATTTATGTGTGTTAATGAAAAAACATAAAAATAAAGGTACATTACATAAAGAAACAATCACCAAAGCTTGAGCTATTCAAAAACTGATTTAATATTCTAAATAAATCTCACACCTTTATTGAAGGTAAGATGTAAAGTAATAGTTAATAGATCAAATGCTCCTAAATATAATAAAAAAGTTGTGTTCATAGTATTTTTCATTTATTTAAATGCACTCCATTCTAATTCATAAATGGCATTGTTAATTTTCTTCAAATTTTTATATTTTTCAAAATATTTATGTTATCTCTGTGCATATTTAATATGAACTCAAGTAATTTAACATAATTTTCTTAAAAATGGACATATCTGATAGCTAGAAAAGTTACTAGATCTTTTATGTATTCATCTGTCAAGTCATGTGATCTGCAGTGGTCACTTTTGATAGATAGTATCAATACCCATAAAATAACAGCAGAAAGTCCGAACGTTGGTCGAACTCGGCTAACTTTGGGGGACTCGCAATCTCCGTCCAGCTGCCAAACTATGTCAAGAGTAGAAAGTTTATGTTTTTAAAGGTGCCTACAATGTCCAAGAAAATTAAGGGTATACATATGTGAATAACTTGTACGGTGAATATGAAAAAACTAGATAAAAATTAAGGTTACTTTATAAAATATAGGCTACAATCACACAGAAAAATTCTTAAAGGACTTTGACAATTTTGATATAATTTCACTAATTTTATATAGAATTCCTGATAATATATGGCAGTGAAAGTTTAAAGTTATTATGTATTCCCCAATATTTTGCAAAATCAATTAATCCATACAAAGCTGGAACTTTATTTTTTCAATTCCTAAACATCAACTTCAGTGAATTAGTAACTTTGGTTGAAATAGGCTCTAATGTGTTTACTCAAGTGAATGACCTTTGAAGGATCAATACGATGCTAAAATCAATTTAGGTTGTATCAAAAATTTTAACATCAATTTTCAATTTGGGTTTGGGCTTATTTACATTCTTGTTGACATAAGTTTAACTACATTAAATAAAATTAAGAATATAGGTGAATAACAGAATTTATAACATTTCTCAAAATACATTTCAGTTGTGCATTTTATTCAAATTACTATTTAGTCTTATAACTCTAGACAGCAGATTTTTAGGTCTTAATAAGTTCATTTTAGTTACGGTACCTAAAATAGACTATTTGATTTAGTTAATTAGGCTCTATATATAAAAAAAAAGTTATCTAAATAACCTAGGAAAACAGTGAAAACTTAAAGATAGCACTGCATTTCATTCATATAGGCTTTAATCCCAATATAAAAAAAACACACACACACACAGAGTAGATTGAACATAATATTTATGCTTGGTATTAATTTCAAACATTTTCAACAATATATAATTAGCACTTTTTCTAAATCTACTGGTGTTATGGGAGAGTATTTTAACATGGGTAAAAGATGAGTTGGAATTTCACATTAAAATTGACTTGACTTTCCTACCAAAATTTCAGCTGCCAATCTGCCATACAAAGACTTCAGTCCTGTGTTCTTCTCTAACACTTTATCCAATTTTATTCTCACCTTTTCACCAGATTCTCCAGGCGCTTGTTATTTTTTTCCCTTGCTTTAATGAGAAGTTATATTAAGTTCATATAAAGGTTTTCTTGTATTTTTCACGGTAGTAAACACTTTGTTTTGAATGGAGGGATCATTCAGAATTTGTTTAGCCGCAGTTTCACAAACAGCATCCTCCTCCAGACTGACCACAACTTCTTTGGCTTCCAGGTAATTATCAGCGTAGTACTCGGCAGCCTTCAACCAAGTTCCCCATTATGTAAGCACATGCTCTGGGGAAAGAGAAACATTTGGAAGTCTAGCCTAAAAAGTCTGAACCCTTGATGGAGCCTTGATGAACACTTTCATCGCTGAGGAGTTAAGTTTGCTCACCTTCGAGAGTTCTAGCCTTATTTGCCCTAGAACTTAATTCAAGCCATAGGCCAGACATGTCACTTGGACAAGAGCAGAGTAAAATACCTTGAGTAGCTGCATGGCAGGAGCCATATAAGAAGAAGCATTTGTAAAAGCAAGCAGTACTTTGTCTTCATCAGGATTTATAATCTTTAGTCCACTGTTAACAAGAGAGCCATTGTTTCTTGGTTTGTTCTGGTCAATTGTTTTGTAAAGATTATATGAGCTTTAGATGGCACATCAGGGTCCAGTTTGCCAACTGTTGAGTTTGATAAATACGGACCAAGACCATCAGTTGTTTCGTCTACAGAAATCCACAAGTATGAATCTCCTAGATACTTTTGTATTCTGGAGATGGTATTTTCAAACCGAGACTGCACACAGTTCTTCTAAAGCGTCAATTCTGAAATAACGCACTGATGGCAGTATTTTTCTAAGAAATATTTGAAATTGCATTTTCTAAAAGGGATGTTTTCTGCAACAATGGCATGAGACAAATCTGAAATAAATTTTCTTTTCTTATAAGATGCCTCTGAAGTTTGCGTCAAGAATGTCTGCTTCATTTTTTATTTTTGTACCACATTTGAGTAATTCAGAGCCCCTTGAACGTGCTGAGATAGATGGGATTTATTTTATTTATTCAATACTTAAGCAGAACAAAAGTTAAGAAAATAAGTGAATTTCACAGACTCTTTCAAAGGCTTCTCATAAGAGAATTACATTTTTAAATTGACAGATAAAACTGATTAACTTGAGCCTTTCAATGAAATTTTAGTCTCCAGAAATATTAAGAATCCATTCTTGCTACAGGCATATTTTAATTTCTTTCCAAAAAAATCTTTTATTTGAAACAACTCCATACTAAAGAGAATGGCCAGCAATAATTCTTGATTGAATTACTGTAAATAGAATGGAAAACTTTTTTAATTGCAGTGATATAGTTAGCTTCTCATCTTATTTTAAATTTTAAGGCATCTAATCATAACTGCAGGGTAAAATATATGAACATTTATCATCATTATGCACAGTTTACTGACACTGGCAGGGTCTGTGTTGAACATAAGCCTCTCCATTTACTTTTGTCTTACCACCACCTTTCTTCCTCCACTCCTCTCATATCGCCACTCCCTTTATCCACCTGTCCCTGGGTCTTCCACCTTCATTTCGAGCATCCTCACTGAAATTTTCCCCTTTTCCATCCTCTTAACATGTCCATACCAACTCAATCTCGCTTTCTCTAGCCTATTCTGTAGGGGTTCCTCCTTCACTCTATCTCACCAATTTATTCCTCCCTGTCCATCCTTGTCACTCCCGGCCTGATCCTTAGAAATTTAATCTTGCATGTGTGTATCCCACTCTTATTCCTTTCCTCCATCAGCCAGGTTTCTGATGCATACTGCAATATTGGGACATAGTACGCCCTGTACATCACTTCTTTGCACTACCTTTTGTAAACGACCTCCACTTGCTTGCCTCTCTCGTTTCCTCCTCTTTCCTCTACCACACTTCACAAGTACTGTACTTGAAGCTTTCCACTTTCTTAAGTTACTCCCCTCGTGTCGCTATTTTCCTTCCGTGTTGTAAACACCAATTCACTATTCTTTACATTAAAATTCATTAATTCATTCATGCTATATTGCACCACCTCTTCCCATACATCTAACTGTTCCTGAACTCCTAGCTCCTCGTTTCCCCACCCATCAGGTCGTTTGCAATTATCATTGCTTTCATGTTTCCTTACCCTGCTCTTCCTATCACCTCTCTCATCATTACATCCATTATTACCATGAAAAAAAAATTGTACGAGCGCACTTCCCTGTTTCAAGCCATTCTTCAACTCAAACCATTCTGTCTGCTTATCTCCCCTCCCACTTTCACACAGCTCATGCTCCCCTCTATACCATCTTCCACCCCCTTATTTTTTAACGCTTCCCACAGCTTATTTCTACATACACTATCATAAGCATTTTCGGTGTCCAGAAGAACAATCAGAAGATCCTTCCCGAACTTGTAATGGTGTTCCTGCAACAGCCTCGCCGTGAATATTATGTCTACTGTGGATCTACCTGGTCTGAAGCCATACTGCTCCTTACTTAACCCTCCTTCCACTACCCTTCTGAATTTCCTCTCTAGCACTTTTATTTTGTACACCTCCTTTGCCTCCACTGCCCTCAGCTGGAACCACTCCCTGAAGGCCCTTCTTACCCATTTCCTCTCTCTCTCTCTCTCATTTTACCAAGGAATTTCCTTCCATTTCTTCTTGTTGCTTGTCCTCCTGCAGAATTCTCTGCGAGTACTCAGAATTTGAGCTCATCATTAAAGATAGACATCGAAAGTTTTGTAGAATCGTAATTTTTGAGATTATTCTTGATATATGTACAAATAAATTTTCATAACACAATGATAAGTAAAATTTATTAAATTCAGATGATATCGGTAGTGTCACATATAAATCATTTGGTAACTTAAATTGTCAAAATCAATATAAAAGTTTACATTAATAACATAATAGAGCACTAAAACTACTTTTGACAAGTCAAATAATTTAATATTTTCGCCAAATTTAAATTATCCTTGATTGACGCTAAGTTTCTATGACAAGGTAATGAAAATAAAAATAGCTAAATCGATCACTAAACACGCCAATAATCCAATAATCATTATTTTTACAATTTTTAATTGGTCCCTTTCGAAAATTATAGTTTCAGTTAAACTAAACAATGAGAATAGATATCAATTGTTTTCAAAATTAAGGTATTTAAAACTTGTATTAATACATTCAACTGTAAAACAAGTATTAGCAACTATTTATTATAGAGTTATGTTGGCTGAATTGTCTAAAATCAGTGTTGATTATCATTGTAATATTTTAACAAACTAATCAAATTTAAATGATAAAAAAAAGGCATTTGGGATTTCATATTGTCTATTAGAAATATTATTTTAAATATATTGATGTTTCATTTTAAGTATGAACATCAACTTTTATAAGCATTAGAGATTGAATTTAAGATGATTTCAAATGAGAGCTTATGTATGGCACATGTGGAACTGCTCATAGTGGAATGTGATTGGAAAAGAATAAGTGATCATGTACGATTATTACATCAAGGACCAATAAAACGAAATATGAACCATTTCAAATTTCTACATCTTGTCAGAGGTAAAAGAAAGGGTTTGGTAATCAGATAAACCTGTGCCTGGACCGAAGATTTGACCACGGACCCGCAGACCACAAGTCTGACACCTTACCCCTAGAGCACCAGGTCACCATTTTATTTTTTATTTATCGAAAAAATTACTCATATCAATCAATTTAAATTAACCTTAAATAAATATTTAAATTGTGGTTATTCAATTTTGTTCATAATTGACATTATTTAAGTCAAAGAATCAAATATCAAGCATGCTATTCATGAATTTGTGAATAACCTTGACTTTTTAAATTATACATACATTTAAAATTTAAATTTGTTACACTTATTTCATCCTACTGGTTGGATCTATTTCATCCTTTGATTGAATTAAGTAGTGATTGTATAATTAGCCTTGAAATTGGCCAAACAACCATAAATAAGCTCATATGGCATTTCTTGCTGTTCCTGTTAATAAATACAATGGTATTAGGGCAAAAAAATATTATATTGAATAAATATTAAACAATTTATTAATATTAATACAAGTACAATTATATGCATTATATTTTATAAAGAAATTACATTTTGTATACTTAAATACTGAGAGTAAAATTACAATATTTACTGGAGATAACATGTTTCTATCATAAAATAATATTCAAAAAAAACTTGTACATAAAGTCAATTTAAGGTTTGTAAATTCTCGTTTGATTAAATGTGTATTAGGTGATTTATTTTTGTAATATTAATTGTTTTTAATACATAATAGGGCTTTAAGAAATCTTACACAAGCCTGTACTTACACAAACCCTATATAAGAGGTAAAAATGCTGATAAGTAGGTAATTGTGTGGAGAGTCTTGTGTATGAAAAATCAAATAGATTTATTTAAAGTCTTGTATAACACCACCTGTTTTTTAAGCTTATATGAGAAATACATTAAAAAAAAGTTCTCATTCAAGGGAGAATTTAATATTTTAAATTAACTATATTTGAGAAGTAAAGGTGATAAAGGATGTATAGAAGAAGAAGAAGAAGAAGAAAAAAAAAAGATCTCCAAAAAATTGTCAGTGGGGCTACAAAACTTTAACTAAAAACTTCTCTGACTTTTCCGGGTTTCCAGAAAGCATTTAAAAAAATTCCCAGCTCGACCATCTTAGAGTTCTCTATGTGAATGACATTTTTTCTGTTTGTTACATTGATCATATATTTTCAAAAATAATCCTAACAGCTACTAAACATTTTTACAGTAAGCTACTGTATTTAATATTTAAGGTATTATTTTTTTGTCTTGTGTCTAAAAGTGTTATAAATAAACCCTCTTTTCCCTCTTGTGTTAAGACTGCTATATCTAGGCAATGCATTTTGTTAGCATCAAGAAACAAAATACCTCACTTTTGTTCAAAATGTTTAAGTGCAGAATTAGTCAGTTATTTAAATTCCCTGATTTTTCCTTATTTTTTATTTAATTCGTGACATTTCCCTGTTTTTCCTAACATCGAACAATTCCCCGACTTTACCCTGTTTCCTCTGTTCTACCTGTATGTAGCTATCATGATTGTGCTCAAGTCAGATTCTGTTTTTGTATTCCAGTATAGAGAGACATGGATATATATAAAAATTCCCTAACTTTTCCCGATTTTCTCTGTCTTCCCTGAATGTAGCCATCATAATTGTGCTCAAGTTAGATTATGTTTTTGTATTCCAGTATACACTGACATGTATATATATATTTATTTAAAATTCCCTAATTTTTCCCCGTTTACTTTGTATGTGCCATCATGAATGCGCTCAAGTTAGATTCTGTTTTTGTATTCCAGTATATACAGACATGGAAATCAATACAATATAATTAAATTCTAATTTATAGATGTGTTAATTCAGGAACTAAGTTAATGTATTTGATACATTGTAGAAGTATCTATTGCATGAAACAGTTTTTAAGTGGCAATTTTTTTAAACATATTTCATATCAACAAAAATATTATGTGTGGTTTATGAGAAATATATCCAAATTATGATTTAAAGAAACACATCTATAAGTTTAACAAATTTTAGTTCTCAACCGATCTGTTAATTTCTTAAATACAATGAGTATTCATAATGGTGTGGAGAAGTCAAAGCTCTAAAGAAATAATGCAGTTGTGATGTAGAATTTATCTATCTATTTCTCCAAACACAACATCCAGAGTACCTGAAAATATAATTAACCCAAAATGAGTGTTAATCAAATAAAAGTAAAAATATGGAGATAATTTGAAATTATTAAGCCTTCATTGAGTATAGTTATATTATAATATAGCTATTTTTCTTTCATCTCTTCAAATCCTGGGTTGCCCAAATCACTTGAATTTTATGGTATTCGAGAAAAATTGACCTGAAATAACAACTTAAAGAAATTGGATAAGGAATTATATAGACTTGTATAGTTGGAAGAGTATCAAAATTACACAAAACAGAGACAAAATTATATCGATATAAATTAATTTACGTAAAGTGTTCTATTTTTCATTTGTGACATAATATAAATGACAAACCAAATATCATTTATCAGTGGTAATAAACCTTAAACAACGTTTTTTTTAAATTATAATATTTTCACTTTAACTAGAAGTAAATATTTGAGGATACAAATTTGCATTTGAGATTTGAAAGAAAATTCAAGATGAAGATTCGAGAATAGGATTCAATTCAGTTTTCTAATTAATCCATATTAATATTTTTTCTTGTTCTTTACTTTTAGCATCTATAGCCTTGACTTGTGTATGTTTTAAGGTTGCAATACTTGAAATTTAAAACATACTGTGAAAGTAATAGCTCTATACAGTAACTTTTTTAATTCGAAGTCCAAGGTATATCTAAAAAAACTTGAAATATCCAAAATATGAACCAAAAATTTTGATGAGTATCTAGGCAGCTGGTACAGAATACATCAATAACCTCAAAATATGCTATACATAAAAATATACAAAATGTATATATACATGAAAAAAATATACAAATTTAAAAATGAAATATATATATTTAGAAATGTTAAATAAGAAAATTGCAGACTTAAATCAGTCAGTCAGTCACATGATTACATTGTCAAACAAAAGTGAGGAAACCCAAGACAATACATCCTCTATTATAGGAAATCCACTCGCTGCTGTTGCCGAGTTCTCCACATTATCTTTTACTATACATCAATATTTCTTACTTTATATTACATTCTTGGCAATGAATAAGCTTAGAGTTATCTCAATTTTTCAATCAGTAATTTCAATTAGAGGTGGTTTTTAGGTGGTTAGTATTATACAATTTATTTTTCAAATTAACTATTGATGAATTTCCAGATTTTACTGCAATTAAATTTCCACTTACCTATAATTGCAACAATATCAGCTAACATGTGGTTCTTTCCAAGCTTGTCAATAGCAGCTAAGTGGGCAAATCCTGGTGCCTTAATCTTACAGCGATAAGGTTTAGAACTCCCATCAGAAACCAAGTAAATTCCAAACTCGCCTGTAAAAGAGAATCACCAACTTATTACAGTTTTCCACTGTAATTAAAATATAGCCTTTCAAATAAATGATTCAATTTTTAACCATTTAAATATTCATAAAATGGTTGTGTTTGGTTGTTGGCCTGTTCAAATAATGTATCTACTTTCAAAGTGTGATTTAGTTACTTACTCGTTCTAAGCATAATAAATGTTCACATGTTTAGCATAAAGTAATCTACTAAAATAAAAATCAGATGGTTAGAGTTGAGATGGCTGAACGAGCTTTTGAAATTCTAGTGGGTCAATTTTTTATATTGCAATAGTTTCTACAATAAATCCGACACTTCAGCTAAGTCGGTAGTGTGTCTCTCTACTGAGCTAAGGGACCGGGGTTTGATTCTCGGCATTGTTTATCATTGGTAAAATGTGGGTTTACCCTTTCACAATGACGAATTAACGCCCAGGGACTGTATTATGCCTGTCCTGGTCTATAATAAGGTATATGAAGCTACGACAGGCCTAGCCAGCCAGTAGTGGAAAATATATGGCTTGAATAAAAAGAATGATCCAGGCCACAGGCTAGAAACGGTAATGGATGTAAAAAAAAAAAGTGTATACAGTAACAAATTCTTTAAATTTAATTTTATATAAATACTATAATTTATATATTAAGAAAGGAATTGAAGGAGCTTTTGATTTTGTGTACCAGTGCTTAAACAATGAGCATTGCTTAGGGTCATTCTTAACTTATTATTTATGGTAAAGAATATATTAAATATAAAATGTGTAAGCTGCTAATAGGTATGATGAGATACAAAGTCACGACATAACTTTTACACTTTGGTATAGTAAATACTAGAGATGGGTCAAATCCACTATTTCTCGAATCCGAATCTACATTTTATTTTCGAATCTCGAATCCGAATCCTAGCAAATCGTTTTAAATTTTAATTATTTACAAATAGACCTACATTACACAATATAGGTCTAAACTGTGAATTGAGATTTATTTCAATTGTGCTTTCAATTTTAATCAACCCCAACCACCCCTCACAAAATACAGGTTAAAATCCAGCCAAATTAAACAATCTAGACTTATATTATTGTTTAAAAATCAAATCAATCAAAATTTGAGTGTCTTTTAGTTATTTTTAAAGGGTTGTTAGAATGAGTTAAATTTATAAAAATAACATGTGAAATAAACAGATTAGGCCTAGTTATCCTTTGATCAACTTTAATCATCATTAAAGGATATTTATTGTATTAAGATAGCAAAAATAAAAATACAAACGGACAACACTACAGGAACATCTAAAAAAAATCCTACAGAATTAAGACAGTATGAAAAAAAAAAAAAGTTGAATCTACAAAATCCAAGACCAGCCCCTCAAAAAAGGAATCAACTCACTATGGAGAAGTCCTATTCAAGAAAACAAAACTTGCTTCTAGTGATTCCAAGGCACAGTCCATCACTTAAAGTATTGCTCTCATATTGACAAAAAGCCTACTTCCTTATACTGTTGTTGAAGAATCAGGATTTGTGGAGTTTATGGATAATCCTAACATATCGCCTCAATACGAAATTCCATGTCGGACAACTTTCTCAACCAATTATGTACCAAAACTCTTTGTGGATACTCAGATAAAAATGAAAGGTGTCCTCAAATTAGCCTTACCGTCTCTTCTCTCCTTAAGTATCACTTCAGATGGTTGGACATCTGCGGCTGTTGACAAGTATGTGAGTGTAACTTGCCATTATTTAAGAGCTGACTTTACTTACAACTCCTTCACAATGGACACAATTTTAATGAATGAATCTAATACTAGTAAGAATATTAGCACTGCAATCAAACTAACTTTGGAGGAATGGGAAATACCAGTACAGGAATCAGGCATACCAATCTACTGTGTCACTGATAATGGTGCTAATTTCAAGAGTGCTGCTTCAATTTATTTTATTCATCGGCAGTGCTATGCCCATACTTTACAGAATGCTATATCTGATTAAAAAAGAGAAACTCCAGGAGCTGTCACTCTATTATCAAAATGCAAGGCAATAGTGGGACACTACCGACGCAGCAGTTCAGCTAAACAGAGACTTCATAATATTCAAAAACAATTAAATTTGAAACAGCTTGATGTGATTCAATATGTTGACACAAGATGGTCTAGTGAACATGCCATGTTAAAGAGGCTGATTGAAATGCAGGGTGCATTAAATGCAGAGCTGGTCAGTCCACATAACACCAGTTACTTGACTATGCTTACTGCACAAGATTGGAAACACATTAATGGGCTAGTAGAAGCTTTACAACCCCTTGCTGAAGCAACAGAGGAGCTAAGTGGTGACAGCTACCCAACTTCATCAATGTTGATTCCTGTTCTACATTGTTTGGAGTCACACTTGAATAAATGTATAGTAATGAAAATTGAGGAAATCACGTTTGCCAGAAATTTATCTAAATCAATCAAATTAAAGTTCGGAGTGTATGAAGAAGACAAAGTATACCTACTATCCATGCTTACTGATCCACGTTTTCGAGGTGTGCTTGTTAACAAAATTGTTGCTGTAGCAAATCTTTAAGCTGAGCTAAACAAGTATCGAAGCTTTGAAACACAGTCGTTAGAAGAACAACCAGGACTTAAGTACAATCACTTCTTCTCTTTGGTCTGCGATTGATGACCTACCAAACGAATCTCTCTTTGATTCAGCAACTGATGAAATTGAGAGATACTTGGGTGAAAAACGTATTCCCCGAAGAGAAGACCCTTTAATTTGGTGGAAGGAAAAATGACAGCATACTTACCTGAATCTAGCTAAGGTAGCAACTAGGTACCTGGGTATACCTGCTACCCAGGTCAGTAGTGAGCGATTGTTCTCCACGGCAGGCAATATAGTTACAGAAAGGCGTCAAAATTTGCTTCCGGCACACGTTCGACAACTAGTGTTTATCCATAATAATGTGTGAATTTGGACAAATTTATGACTAATTTTTTTTTTCAATTCTTATATGTGTGTGATGTTTTTTTTATATGTGAGTATTTTAAAGAAATTCTTATTAGAAGTCTATTATGATTTTATTTGTTTTTATAAAGCTTAAAACAAAATAATTTCTAATACAAGTGCAATATTATAATTTAGGTTGTGTTTATTTTGTTTTCTTAAACATAAATAAATTCAGACATGTCAGCATATGAATATAGTGTGCTTTGACTTTTTTGTAGGCCTTTCTTTTGACCTAGATGTATATACTGTTTGATTTAAAAATTAAAAGTAGTGTTAAGTAACAACAACAAAAATCCTAGGTAGCTTCAACTTCGACTTTTCTTCGCAAGTTTCAAGCTTCGCTTCGACTTTGCTTCGCATTTAAAAAGTGGCCTTCGCACACCCCTAATAGCCACAATATCTAATCAAAACCTATTTAATTCATCCATTAATGATTGTAGTGCCCTACACCTATATAAGATCCTAGCACTCCATGGTCTAATCTTAATCTTTTTCCGAGCTTTACAATCCAATAACACTTCTAGAGTAGTCCTTGACTGGAGATCCGAATGGGGCACTATTTTATCTATGGAATATTTTACCCTCCAGGAACAACCATTGTAAACTTTTGAATATTTCTATGGTTTTTGATACACATAATTACTAATAAATACTTGTCTCAAATATATGGATGCATATGTAAAATGGAATTATTACCATCAATAAAGACATATTTGTTGCATTTATTTACACCACAAGGTGTATATGGATAAAATCGGAGCAAATAAAAGTGAAATAGAGTGAGGTTCAGATTTAAGTTTTTATTAATGTTACAAATCCCGAATTAGTTTAAAAGAGGAGAGTAATTTTTTAAAGTGGACATTAAAAAAAATTAAAACAAGAAATTGCAAATGTGTAATGGGGACAATAATAGAATTAATTTCTTAGATTTAATAAATTTTATATAATTATATTATGTAACTGTGAGGTGTTATATTAAATGGTAGTTTAGACTTATTAGTAAAACATAAAATGTGTACCTTTTGGAGCTTCTATGGCAGTGTAGGTGGCGCCAGGTGGCACTGTATAGCCTTGTGTGAATAGCTTGAAATGGTGAATCAAGGCCTCCATTGAACTCTGTAAGGAATGTAATTTATAACTTACTAGGATTGCACAAATAATATTTCTATCCCTTCTAAAAATATAAAATAAAATTAAAGTAAAAATAGTAGAATTTCAAGTACACAAGTTTTTGTGAAGATTTACAAAAATATTGATTTTGATTGATTGCATGTTTGGAAATTTGCAACTTACACAATTTTAAGGACAATACATAGAATGCAAGGCAAACTTATAGAAAATAAACAGCCATTTGCCTGGTGATAGGATGTAAAAGTCAAAGTTAACAAGGTATCCAAAAATTCATGATAATAAGGCGTTAAGTTTTGACAATTTTTTTTTAATTGAAATTATTTGGTTAGAAAAAAGTTTTCACATTTACAATATTTTTTATTTATTAGTAATGCCTAGTTATTTAAATTTGTTCACACTGATAGTTGACAATAAACTTAGAATGTTTATGTGGCATCTATCAAATTAGAAGTTAATTTTGTCAGAGCAATTTGTGAGCAAAAGTTTTGACAACTAACCTTCATTTCTGCTCTGGAAGGAGTTGTTAGCTTCATATCATCAGTCTTTATTTCCCCAGGTGGCATTTTGTTGAGGCATTGGTCAATTATTTTAAGGGATTGACGCATCTCTTCCATTCGACAAAGATATCTGTCATAGCAATCGCCATAAGTACCAATAGGAATGTCAAAATCCATTTCATCATAAGCATCATATGGTTGAGTCTTGCGTAAATCCCATTTTATGCCAGAGCCCCGTAACATGACACCGCTAAATAAACACAACAATCAACAATCCTATAAGCCTGCACCTGGAAGCTATATTTGAATACGATTTAAAAAAAATTTATTAAACAATAGAAAATGTATTTTATGGTTTCTATCAAAGTTATATGTTAATTCACGTTTTATTTTAATAACAAGATAAGATTTAATTTCCTCTTAAAGTACAACTACGTGATTCATTTAATGCTACAATTAATAAAAACATAATTTTACCTTCGTTCTTATGTAGACAATGTAATAAAGTTGTCATTATTTTTTCTAACTTTTACTATGTTAACATTAAAACGCATAAAGTCAGATGGGAAGAATATTTTTGCACACACAGTTATCTTGTAAATAAGGTTCTTCCAATTATAATCCAATTATATTTAATAGGTCTAAAATATTAACCTTATGAGATGACTTTGATTAATTTTACATTTAAATCGTAGGTTTATTTTATTTAAACACAATGAAAATGTCTAAAAGCAATAAAATGTCATATACAAATGTGTAAATTAGTTTTTCTGATTTTATTTCCAAAATAAATATAAAATTCACATGCATATTTGTTGTTAACACCTCATTTTTGAATACATCTACTCAGTTGTGATACTAGATCAGAAAAACTTATTTTAATACTAGGTTTATAACCATCCAAATTAAATCACTTCAATAGCAAAATTGTGAAAAAGAGTTTCTAAGGTTTTGGGTTGATTAATGAAACTTCACCAAACTAATACTAAATACATAGTTGAATGACAGACATGGAGTAGATTGTGTATATCTCAATTGTTAGAGCGTTCGACACACAAAGCCAGATGGCCAGGGATCAAATCCCTATCTAGGTGTTATTTTTATATATTTAAAGGAAATACCCTGGTACACCGTCATTTGAAAATACCTGTTTGTTTTCAAAATAATATTAAATAAGCCAGCTACAATATTAAATTTCTATTTCTTGAATAAACATACAAAGCAACACACCACAGATTGTCATATTTTAAAGGCTGAATTTCTGTCATAGCCATTTGTTAACAACAATATTTTAGACAAAAATTATAGTATAAAAGTCTTCTTAGAAGCTCAAAAAAACAATAAAAATGAATAAATATGGTTTTAATAAGTAATCAATTATTTATAACCAAGTTTTACAATCTTTAAATTTACTACAATTTGGTGAAGCAATTTTAATAGTGGAAAAAAAATACTTTTTTATAATTATTTAATCTTTAATTCTCAACAATTCTATCGCTAAATAAAACATTTGTTACCTAAAACCCAGGTTGAGAGCATCTTCAGCAGACACAATGCCAATATCTTTGGTTCGCTGGACCCAGATACGATTGGTGGTAAGGACATCTTCAACTTCATCAAGTCTCTCAGAAAACTTGCTGCTAAATTCGTAAATATCATCCAAAAGTCCCAAAGGTATATCCTATATTCCAAAGAAATATTTTAATAAAATATTTCACAAAATAAATGAATTAGTTAAACATCAGCCTTGGTTAATTTAAAAAAACAAACTAAGCTTAACTCTTTGAGTGTCAAGAGAAATAACAACAAAAACATGTGCTAAAAGTGCCAAGCTATTTTGCTGAGAAATATAGGATTTTATTTAAATTTTAATAACTCATTAGTCTTTGAACTTCTTGCACCCAAATGTTTACCTAAACTATCTAACATGCTTGCCAATCCGATTATATAATTACACATGTGCGTTTTTTAATTTTTTAATATAATAAAAAAATCACTAGCCAAGATAATAAAAAAAATATTGCTTTATAAAACATCAATTTTTAGCTTTGAAAATTTAAATAGCTTGAAATAGAATAAATCACTGGAAAGAAAATAAAAAAAAACTGAGTAAATAACAAAGTTTACAAAAAAAACTTTAGATTTTACACTAAAATTGGGTTATGCATAGCAGCTGTTTAAGTGATCATCAACTTTAGCAGGCTTATAGTAAAATAAAGTCTAAAATAAATAATTGGCTTGGAATCGGAAATTCAAACCTGGTACTTATGCATAAATATGAAGAGGTTTAGGGTGGATTATCCTGATCTTCAAGATTTATTTCAACCCTTTAGGAATCACTAGTATTCATACTCGTGTTATCCATGTCACTCCTACTTGTTCCGATCTTTCACTTTCACTAGAATATAATTCCTGTTAGTTTCATTATTTACAAATTCAGAACCACTACTTTCAGAATCACTAACAAATTGATCACTCTTGCTTATGCTACCAATAAATATTGTTAGTATTTCTGTGTTGTGAATCACAGCTTTCCTCTTATTAACCATGTTTACAAACAAGGCCAAAGATACAACTCATAAAATAAAAATAATTTTCATGTTTGATATATCAAAACTCTGAGTGCAAAGACAAATAAAAGTAGTTTGAACATATGAGAATGTAGTGGAAATAAAATCTACCCTATCTGTTGACTTAATACTGAACTAAGAGCTCGAAAACACTGGATTGCTGTGAGCAACGCTGGTAATTTTAGCAAATATTTTGTGCATCGCTCTGAACGATTTTGGCACCCAAAGGGCTAAAAACAGAAAGTATTTAAAACATTAGTAACTAATAGAAGTCTCAAAAAGTACAGTGGACATAAAATAAAAATGGCACCTCACAGCTATTATCAATAACTATTAAAAAAAAGGATAGGCCTTCATTGCTTGAAATATTAACAGAATTAATATAAGTCCAAATAACAACAAAACATAATGCAAAAATAAAAGGCCCCTTTCTCAGTACAGAAGCGTTTAACAGAGAAGCTTTGGCTTGAGGTTGTATGTGTTACACCAAATTAGTGAAACTACTTTCACGAAATGGACCAACTTCGGCTCATTCAGTCAAATGGTCTCCTCTTGACCATTTTATGAACTTGGCCAAAATTGTGTTTAATGAAGTGGGAATTTTTGTCCTATTGCTACAATAAGCTATAAACTAATCATTAACAGCATCTTTGATAAAAAAAAAATTTATACCTATACCATGTTAGTAAAACAATTTGCAATATTGTAGAACAATTTTTTTGTATTATAAAGCCATCAAAATGATTAAATTTAAAATATTTATCTAGAAACATAAAGTTAGGTTAGTGCAATATTTCCACAAATAATATCCTTAAGTCACAAATGTCCACAGTATGTTTCTGAATAACATGAAGAGTTACATATCATGGCAAGTTTGTAGCAATGGTATTTTTTGGATGCACAACCTTTTCTACAAAGCATCGTTTAGTTAAATCCTTGCCCATTTACAAATGAAATACTATAAACAAGACTTTAAACCACATTCTGACATTGGAATGTCTTCTAAGAAAATACCTTTATAACTGGTAACTTCAAAACTGTTTCTTTGAAGCCAATGATTGATAATTTCTCTCCTACTTTAGTACTAAGTTACTAAGGTAGCCCCCTTAGTGAAATAAAATTACAACTTTGTTGCAGTGGAGCAGACTTAAAACTAACTATAATACTGGTACACTAAGTCAAATATTTAATTTTATACCTCAATTATGATTTGTTTGTCTGTTAATAATTATAAACTAGCCCAACAAAACTAAACCTAGTCTTCTATTATAAAATGGATAATGTTTTGGTTAAGTTGATGAGCACAAAACCCATGTAGTTAGGAGTTTTAGGGCCGTCTTATGACTCCTGGATAAATATTATTCTGGCTGGTAAATATTTTTATCTGGTTGATAAGTTAAAAGTGTCTTATGATTGTTGGATAGCATTTATCCACCAGATAAAATGCATTTATCCATTACACATTTTTATCAGGAGGTTTAAGTACCTGATAACTTTTATCTGAATGTTAAAATGAGCGTTGCCATAGTGACACATTGTTTTTCATGAGGTTTAGTCTATCAGAATCTGTTTTTAGATTAAAATCTTGGTTCATGTGTTTATTAGGCACAGACTTAGGCTCTAACTATATATAAAGTTAGAATAATCATGCTTAGCACCGTGTCTTACTATCCGTTCAGGTTATATACTTATAAAGTTAGAACATTTAATTCTCACTTTTATAAAAACTGGCAAGCTATTTGTAGAGTTATAGTTATATAAGAACAAATTATTTAAATGTGAGTATAATAAATTAAATTTTGTAAACGTACTAAACTATTGACCACATTTTGGCAAAATTTTATGCATAAAAATATATTTATCCTAAAGATAACTATCCAGCAGATAAATCCAGTTCATAATACGCATACAATTTTAAAGTGGCTGATAACCTTTATCTGGTAGTTAGCTTAAACCTCCTGATAGCAATATGTGTTTGGTAGTCATAAGACCGGCCCTTAGTTGAATAATTATTTTAGTAACTGGCCAGTTCATGAACTGGGAAGCTCCAAGAGCTAGCCAATTCATGAACTGGAAGAGTTTTTGTCCAGTCTTAGAAATGGACAAGCGAAGAAGCCAGTTCACAGAATGGGCAGAAAAATGACCAATTTCCCTTTTTGGGTGTAACACATACTCCGATTTTTGTCAGAATGAACATCTGAAAGGTATTTTTAAAATATATCACAGGATTATAGTAATAAAAAAAGAGATTTCAGATGTACAGTCATTCAAAAATCAGTTTATAGTTTGAATCCTGTAGCTGTGTGTTTCTAAGGTTGGGGAAAATACTAAAGCTAGATTATATTTATAGCTGTCTGTTCAAACATAACTTCTACAATAATGGGTGGAATGTACAAGAGCTGCAGAAAAGAAGCAAGAGAGGAGTGTGTTATCACAGGTTGAGGTCAAGAGAGAGTGTAATTTAGTTATGTATGGTGTGTGTAAGTTTCAATAAAAGAAACTGGTAAGAAGTCCAAATTTAGTAAAAACACTTATTCTTTTAGTTATAATGTATGGTCAAAATTAAAAGTGTATGTTTGGGCATTAGGTTAAACTGGGTTAATGTGACAAAGCATAATTATTTAGTTAAAAGAATAGAGTTTTGAAACTGTCTCTTTAATTTTTAATTTAATATTTATTTGAGGTATTTAACGTGCAGTTTCTGAAATGAATGATTATATCAGCACACGAGAATTTCTATGAAAAAGAGCAAATGGGCCTAAGAATTTTGCTAAGGAAGGTATTTTCACATACCTTCCAGGGTTCTTTTACATACCACAATTGACATGGGATTGACAGCTTTACTTTCCCTCCAAAGGATGTTGTGCTATAGATAATTATCACTTAAGTAAAATCTGCCGACCCCGGCTGGGTTTGAACCAAGATCACCAAGGTCGACTGCCTTCAGTTACAGTTGTATGTTATTACATTGATAACAATTTACCTCTTGGGTCAAGCAACTAATCTTGATGAGAAATCTAGAAATTTAACTTGTCTAAATCTTTCATTCTTTTCATGCTCATTCACCAAAGTAAGTAGTGATAGGATGTTCTGAATGACCTATATACAGTAAATCCTCAATCTGGAGTAATTGGTGAAAGGTCATCCGGATTAAGCAACAATCCTGATAAGTGGAGAAAGAGATAGGTTGTTTTAAGAGTAAAAAAATATATAAAACACAAATAAATGTAAAATGTAATGATATAGGTAGTGCTAATGAACATATATAAAAACAACTATCACTGAAGAGCATTTATTTAGAAAATATAGAAATAAGTACAGTAGATTTATTCAATATTTAAAGACTCAGAAGCTGTATTTGTTTCTGAAAGTAATAATGCAGGTTTGAAGAAAGTGACATGTTTTGTTTGAGCAAACCTCTGGTGCTGTTTTAAAATTAGGCATTCATTATATCCCTGCAAGTTTTGATTAGCCTACATAATTGACTACTCCATCAAGCTCTTTTTTTTTTACCCCATCTAACTGTTCATTGTTCAGGCTATAAGCAAATATGATAATTACTCAAATAAGGTAGGGATGAGGAAAGAAGCATTTTAGAGGTAGTCTACCTACATATGCATGGAAGGGGGTAAAACCATTTAGGAAAAACCATCCTCAGAAGACCCAAGAGATTCAAGACATCATCTCCTCGTTATCAGCATGCCTGTATAATACGAGAGCGATGCCTTAGACCATTGGTTTCCAGCCTTAATAAGGTCATGGACCACACAGTAGTCGATAGTTGAAAAGAGCACCCCCGCCCACATAGCCTTGGTCTAATTACTTTTGCAACTAAGCAAAAATGGTGGTGGTGGTACTATTATTATATTAGTAATTCTTAAAATCACAAATTTTTACAATACTTTTTTTCAAGAGTATATGTTTGAAAAACATGTTAGAATGTTGGATTTTAAAAAAATAACTCAATGTCTTTCTTAATATTTTCATTGTGATTTTTGAGCTTGAATTCCTTTCCCCAGCTGTGAAATTCTTGGGTTGATACACTGGCTTAAAGCTGATCCCATATCATTGCTTGCGTGCAGACAATTTCTTTGCTTGTTTGTTTATCAAAAGTAGAGTAGAGAATCCCTATTCACAGAAAAGGTTGTAGAAAACACCATAAGGTGGCTCACCAAATGTATGGGTAAAATATCATCTTCTTACACCACAGATCTTCCATGTTCACACCAGAGTCCCTGAAGTTACCACCATTTTGAAGTTCAAAATAACGTCTTGGATTTCATCAGAAAGGTTCTTGAGCATGACAGTGAAAGGATTACGAATTAGTTCCTTTATGGCTTCACTTTCATTTTTGCCATGTTCTGGAAAATATTATTATTATTGTTAGCACCGCGTCTTACTACCCGTTCGGGTTATACGCACTTACGCTAATGTATAATGGTAGGGTGATTGTGAGATGAAATGGATGACCTACAGTTTAATGTGGAATCCGAACCACGGTGGAGGCCTGGCATTCTCCACATTCACAAGATGTCTTGTCAGAGGTGAAGGAAGGGTTTGGTAATCAGATAAATATGTGCCGGGACTGAGGATTGAACCCCGGCCGCCAGCACAGAAGTCTGACACCTTACCCCTAGACCGCCAGGTCACCTTCTGGAAAATAGAGAGTGAATTTGTAATATGAGTATTTGTGAGTGACACAATACTTTTGTTGGACTTTATATATGATGGTAGTGTAGTTCTTGTCTTCATCGAGGGCTTAAAATGTTGAATAGTCTTTCTCCTAAACTTTGTCAATCCACAGACACTTTTGCACAAAGCTGAGTTTCGTTTGTCTTCAAACACAAAGATGTTGGTAAGACCTTTCAACTTTTCATGTCTAGAACCCTGGAGCTGCAAATTTAGCTGGTTCAAATGGATAAAAGTATCCACAAATAGGCCATTTGTATCTCAAACTTCGGTTCACAAAACTACTTCAACAAATGTTGCATTTTTGACTCAATAAAGAACACTTTAAACTCTTTTCTTAACACACACAAGCATCCCAACATATTTCCTTTGGAGAGCCAATGAACCTCAGTATGAAAAAGTAGGGTCTTGTGCTCACCGTCCATGACTGTGGATATTTTTTAACAAGTGTTTAGCACACTACTTTTAACACCATTCACAATCTGTATAGCCACTAACAAAAACAATGAGTAAATCTGGCTGGGATTCAAACACCAATCTTCTTGTTAATGGCAATCCAGTATAATGTGAGAATGACTCATTATACCATGCGACCACCAATGCATGGTTCCCATTATTATGTATATATGTATGATTACATTCCTAAAAAATATATTTTAAGACCAAATTACAATACCTATCATAGTTTTGTACAAATAATAGAAAAAATCTATGTGACAAGGGTACCTAGCACACCTGAGAAACTCCACCAGGTCGTATGTAAGCAGCATGCATACGAGCACCTGACACACGTTCATAAAACTCCATCATCTTTTCTCTTTCTTCAAACAGCCAGAAAAATGGTGTGAGAGCTCCAATATCCAATGCATGGGTACCCACTGCCATAATGTGATTCAGGATACGAGTAATCTCTCCAAACAAAACTGAAATATACATAAGTATAGGTATAAATAGAGTGAGGAGTAATTCGCAAATACAGACACCCCCACATGATTAGATGGGTATATACTCGTTTAAATCAAAAGCACTCTTTATAAAATATCCGTTCTTCACATATCTATTGAGAAAAAAAAGACAAAGTTGGAGAGGGTTGATGTGGCACATGCAACACTTGCAACGTGCTTGCGTTGATGTTTACAGACACAGACATTCCCTGTTTCCTGGGTTCTCCTGGTTTTCCAGGTGTATTGCAATCCTTTATACTATATACTTAACACATTTTTAAATAATATATTGTAATCTAAATTTTTTAAATGAAGTGGTTAAATTTAATTCATCTTATTAATTAAAATATTAAGTCATTGTGTGCTGATGCCATGTCTTAACATGTGACAGTGTTTTAGTGTGTTACTAATGTGTGAAATTACTTAATAGTTATCTTGACTCATACCTTATACCAAACGTTTTCTTCCATAAAGTGATACATATAAACACTTCTTACATGTGTGTATTAATTTTAAATGTATACGGTTATTTATGATATTTGACAGCCAAACAATCAGTAAAGTTATCTCAATGTATTTATTAGTGACTGATTCAGAGTTTGGATTCAAAGCAGTGAATAAAGCCAACCCCTTTGTAGACAACTACTAGTGTATCTCTTTAAAATAGACATCATTTGGTTGTTTTAAATTAAATAGATTACAGTATCAATGATAACCAGAAGAAAGAAAACAAAGTAAAATGAAGTTTTAGATTTGCCTTTATTGTATAATCGTGTGGTATTTTGAGGTATTGACATAATTACTTACATAAATATAAGTATTTTTTGTAAATCACAACAGAGAATAACTGATTGGTAATAATAATACTCACCCCTTATGTATTTAGCTCGACGAGGGATATCTATATTGAGCAGCTTTTCCACAGCAAGTGAATAGCATTGTTCATTGCACATCATGGATACATAATCTAGGCGGTCAAAATATGGCAATGCCTGAGTGTATGTTTTGTATTCAATGAGCTTCTCAGTCCCCCGATGCAAAAGACCAATATGAGGATCCAATCGCACTACAGTCTGGTAAAGAACACAAATTATAGTATGTAAAAGATCAAAAACCGAATGCCATCATGACGTACCTACCTACATAATCAAGTCTCTTTAGACATTAGATTAACTCCGCCTTTTCATCTTTACATACTTACAAATCTATTTTTGTGACTAAATGAAATGTGACTAATAAGAATGATGTTAATTTGATGGGGCTTTAAACTATGAAATGAAGAAACATGATAGTATTATTAATGTCTAATAAAATCACTTGACACTTAAGTTGAATCATTAGTACCTAATATAGCAATCCCAAATAAAGTAAAAATAAGTTTAATCCCGACTAATTTCCCACCATGTTAAGACCAAAATATGATCTCTCAAGAATTCATACCAAAGTATTAAATATGTATCTGTATGTCAGCTGAAGCACCCCACTTTAATTATTAAGACCCTGATCAAGGTAATGACATATTTCAATTGCATTATTTTGTGGCAAGTTCTTATGTTATCATGGTTTCATCATGAAATAAACTAATAAGAAATAGTTGTTTTAGACAAAATTTGCACAATATTTGGAGAAGCATAGCTTGACATGCTCAATAACTATCAAGTGTATCTTTAAAAATACCAAGGTCATATTGGTTATTTTAAACAAAGCTATGCGATTTTAATTTGCTAGTTTTGTAAAGGAGTGGGAGATGAATACAATCAAAAAGTAAGTGTTAGATTGGCTGTGTTTTGGTCTTGAAAATATGTATTTAAATACATAGAAGACTAGGTGGTGCACAAAGTAACATGGCTTTATTTCCTTTAATACAATCTTTCCAATCAAAATAATTAATTGTAGAGAAAACCTTAACATAACATTGATTTCAATAAAAAAACAAACTAATACAACCAAAATTGGTTCCAAGTCCAAACGATCAACAACAACTAAGGGTAACACATTAATCTCAATATAATTAGTAGGATGAAATAGGAAATAATCATATAAATGACAATAAATACAAAATACATGTTTTGCATCTTAATGAATGCTCTAATTTTTTGCATTTGAGTAACGTGGATCCTGTGTAAAAAAATTGATATTCTAAGGTAATACCCAAAATGCTTACTATTTTTAAGTCCCTTATTTCTTCAATTGGTGTAGCATATACAATATTTTGAAGGTAGTTCCAACAAAAAAAAAACTTGGTACTAGGTCAGGAGCATTAGTGGGTCAGTTATTTATTTGTCCCATAAGTTTCACTCTAAAGTTTTCTAAATTTTTTATTTATAAACTTAAGTACATTCAATGATATGATTATTAAATGTAAAACCATTCTGTGAATGTCATGTTCATATAGATTGTCTAGAACAAGAATTTACCAATAATGGGAATTCCCTAAGGAGGAAATTGAGATATTGGTGATCATCCAAGTTATCTTTGTTAGTGTATGGTCCATTAAACATATACCCTACATTAACTGGTATCTTATCTTGGAAGTTAAAACTCACTAGTCCAGTGTGAGTTTTCTCTACTACAATAATATAAGTTTTCTCTACTCCAATAATGTAAGCTATATTGGATTAAAATGATGTTATTTGTATATATGGAGTCATCAGTCCAAATAATTTTACTAGGAATATCAAAAGATTATTTGTAAGAAGTGACTAGACATATTATTAACACAGGTTGCTACACTTTCTACTTTTTATTTCAACTTTCCAAAGGATTTAATTAAAATCTAATTTGAATTGTTTTTATTATAAAGTTTTTTTAATCATAATAGTGGCATATATTAATTACTAAGTGAAGTTAATAGAAGAGTTTGAAGCCTCAAATCCTAATATATTTTACTGTCACTGAAGTTGAGCCTGTGTGCAGTAGAAGTGGTTGAAAAAGCAGATTTCAAATTTAAGGGAAGATATATACCATGCAATCAAACACCTGTAGAATGGCAGGGTCCAAGGTCTGGACATTATCAAAGAAGTGCTGACAGCTGACCCATACATCTCGGTTGACATAGTGCTCCCACTTGTGGTCATTGTCTGGGAGGAAAAAAGACTGCCTGCAGATTGGCATAAAGGCTTACAGATCAAATTTCCCCAGAAAAGAGAACTGCAGGAGTGAGACGATAGGCAAGGAATCACCTTGTTTTCAATGCAGTGAAGTGATCACACAACAAACCATTTCTGAACATTCCTATGTGCATAAGCCAACACAATATATATGTTTTTGGTCAGCTTTGAGAAAGAAATTGACAGTATCTCATGATCGAACATCTGGAGAACATCAAAGGGATTTGGAGTGGTTGGGAAGATGATCAATCTTATTAAATAACATATATGCCAACTATACATGCCAAGTGAATAATTAAGGAGCACCGACCATTGTGTGGTAGAGTCAGGAGTAAAACATGGGTGTTTTCTCTCGCCAATTCATTTCTAATGATATTAGACCTAGATATGATGAAATAAATGAATTAACAAAGAGGCATCCATCCAGTGAACACCCAATAAATGTTAGAAGATCTAGACTGTTCAGATGACCTATATCTGCTCTCCCAGAATTTCAAGGTTTGTGGACGCAAAGCTCATTGATCTATCTGTCTAAGCACAAGTTGGCTTAAGGTACGCATCCACTGACCCGCATCGCACGCACCACACAAATCAGATTTATTTAGTCTACTAGCCCACATCACAAACAGCCAATTTTTAAATGCCTTAAATTATTTTAATGAGATTGCATCCAATGGTCTGCATCGCATGAATCAGATTTATTTAGTGTACTGCATCCCCTACATTCGGAGCATACGGATTTCCAAACAATAACCAGCATTGTCCTAATATTTATAATGACATCACTGGCACAAGTAGTCGTTAAGCTAATGCTAAAATATTTTAAAACTATCATTAATCTAACAGTTGGTGCTGTTGTAACTAATCTAATTTGACTTTAAAGTAACCTATTATTTTTCTAATCAAAAAAAAGTTCTTAATTTATTTGAGTATTTTATTCTTTGATTTTAAACTCAACCCAGCTATTATGAAATAAATAATTTCTAGATTTGATTCACAAGTACTATGTAACTAGTGATGTGAGGGGGAAATAATAACTGACTCAAAGCCGGTAGTTGGCGAACTGGTGGAGGACTAAACTGCAAGATGTAGGTTGGTCGTGAAAAGATGAAATTCATAGACTGACTCACAAGTAGTAGTTGGTGAACTATTTAACTATATAAATGAACTGCTCATTTCAGTGAATTAAATCACATTGAACCATTCCCAACAATTAACTTTACTGCCCATCGCTAAACAAAATCGAGAGAGTAAAGCTGGGAATTCTGAATGTGAATGGTGTGAATGTTGGGGAATACGTCCAATGGTACACATCGCACACAATAATGCATTGTACGCATCAAATTTTAATCTGCCTCATGGAATTCCATTAACATTGCTGATAATCAATACGTATGATGCGGATTAGTGGACACAGCCTCATTAAAAATAATTCAAAGACTTCAAAAGTCTGATTTGTACGATGCAGACCAGTGGACGCGTACCTTAAAGGATCAATACCAAGAATATTAAAGTGATGCGACTTTATAAATACAATAACACACAACTTAACATCAGCAATCAGGTTATTGAGCAGGTAGACAGGTTCTTCTATCTAGGGAGCATCATCGATGCAGCTGGTGGCCAAGAGGAAGACTTAAAAAGCCAAATCAATAAGGCCAAAGGGGCATTTATCTGGTTTAAGCCAATCTGAATATCTAGAAAATTAATAACGACCAATCTGGTTGGATATGTATATAATTAAGAACAAATACCACACTGGATATCCAGAGAATTAAGACAGGGTTCCTACAGTATTTGTAAAAAAATTCTCCCCGACTATTTTCCCAAGTTCCCTGACCAATTTCTCATAAAATTTCTACCATAACTTTACGATACTATAAATGTGAAAATATTAATTTAATTACATTTATATCGGCCTCCTCCTCCCCTACAGCCGACCTTTCATCACCTCTCATGGAAGAATAAGAAAGCAGACGTCTTGCATTCAGTTCAGGGAAAATGATGGAAAAATAATTAAATATGTCTAACCCTATCAAAAAGTTGTAACAAACTTGATTCACTTTGGTATCATGTGCAGAAATACGTACTAAATAACAGGCCACTAAGAACATACTAAAAAGTTTGGTATCATTACAGTCTTATTTTACCTAAACTGTACATATCCTGAACTGAATAGCTCACAACAGGAGGAACTGTGTCTGCTTTCATATTATTCATGTCTCAAGTCAATTTTCTTTTTATTAAAATTATCAAAAGTCATACAATAAGATACTATGCTATATTTAATAAAGTGAAGCTTGTTTCTTCTTCAGTTCTTGCAACTCCACTTCTATTGCTTCTCATTTCTCTTTAGTTGCCATCGTTAATTTTTTTCTTTTTCCTTCTAAATCTTTAACTTGTATATCTAATTTCCTCTTTTCTGCCTTCTTGTCTTCTTCACTTCTTTCCTGCTTCTTAATCTCCAAATATTCATGCTAGCGTTTCCGAGCACCTCTCACGTAATCCGACATCTTTTTGCTAATGTGTATGTTTTTAATCCCTCCTGCTTCCTGTATCTCATCATGAATGTGACGCTGTGCAGTGACTGTTTTTTCATGCATATTTTCAACCAGTAAAGATTTATTGACTGAAAAACCACCTTCAACAGTTGCATTCCCATGCGACAAGACAAGGCAAATCTTTATTATTTCCCAAAGATGTTTGTAGTTTGCATCTCCTATTAGAAAGCTACCATAAATAGTGTCAAGTCCTACTTCATCACTAAACTGATCACAAGGACGAAATATTTCTTGAAGCTGAGATGTTTTGAGGTTGCAAAAATGCAAGTATTCTTTCTTGGCATTTTCAGCCAGAACATCATTTATGATGTTGGCATGGTTGAGTTCCTCCAAAAGAAAAGAAAATCTCTTCTGGAACAGTTGAGGTGAATGTTGAATAACACAAGGATCGAATGAAGACAAACCTCTCACAGCTTTCTGTTTTAATGGACTTCTTTCTTGTAGTTTTGCAATCATGGTGGTTGTCTTTCTGTTACTGTGATTGCTGTTTCTCCTAACAAACGTTTTGTTGCAAATCCTACATCAATATTTTTGCTAAGGATCAAATTTTCTTATTTTTTTGTGTCGATAGACAGTAACTTTGGATCAGTGCACTTCATCAGATCAGGTTTCACACAACGATTCATAGGGTATCTTAGAAGTTTCTCTACAGCTTCAAAAAGATATGGAGTCATTGGTTTTGATGTCTGGAACTGTTGCAGGAAAGGCTGACATTCATCTGCAATTGTCTTGCAGAAAGCTAGTTTACACTTTAGGAATGGATCACAGGCTGCTCTTTTCAGTGTCTCTAAAGATTTTGTTTTAGGAAGTTTTGCTTCTTTGAGAACTTAACATGGTCCCAAATTCGTAATGCCCTTTGAAAGCACTTTGCATTCTCTAACCACTGCACACCATAGAACTTCAATGGAAAAGATGCACATCCTGTCAACTGGGTAAACAATGCTCGACGAGCTGGAGAGTCAGTGAACAGGTAGTACATGTGACGCAATAAGCTACTTATATCTCAATCAACAGACTCCACTCCTGTTCTCAAGGAACTATAAACAACATAAGCCCACATGTTCCCAGATTTAGCAAACTACATACTTCATTGTCTGTGACAGATTTGATGTGTTCCTGAAGAAGTGTTATAAACTTTAAATTGACATTTGGGCCATTCATTGACACTTGTATCAACTTAGAGAGTGGAAGAAGAGAAATACCATCCAAAAAATGCTTTAGTAATTCTTCAGCGGTGCTCCTATCAAAAAAACACTGTTTAAGTAACGACTGATGACTTTATGATTTTCCTTGTCCCAGAATATTATTACAAGGTCCATTTGTCCTCTTTGAATAACTTTATTCAAGGCTTCATCAAAACAAATTACAAAGTTGTTACATGATTTTAGGCGGTCCAGTAAATTGTTATGAAAGAATGGAGCCAAGCCATGCACAATGAAGTATGCAGCCTTGTCTCCCCCAAGGGTAAAGCCATTGGCAATGGAACACTCGGGAAACATCAACTGAAAAATTGTACTTAAATTATTGCACGAATTGAAAGATTTTTTTTTTGTAAACAACTTGCATAGCCCAAATTACTTCCGCCTTAGTTATATCATCTTTTATAACAAAAGTGTTATGGTTTCTTCGAGGCACTACACTAATTACACTTTTGGGAACAGCTTCCTTCTGCGGCTTTACGATTTCCGATGAAACAGAAAAACTCTTCGAGTAACCAGCCGAATCACCACTAGGTAGACTGTCTTTGTGTGCCAGAGATTCTGTTGAAACAGGGAAGCTCGATGAACCTGAATCACTTGATTTTTTTGAGAAAAAATTCAACAGAGAGCATTGATTTGTCAAAGTTTCAAGAGTTTTGATATGAGTTGGTCCTTTTTCATGGGAAGCTAATGCTTGCTTTCCCATATTACTTAGGTTTATAATTTATTTGCACACTTTACAAAATGCTTGCAACTTATTACTTTCAACGCCACTGATCCAGTATGAGAATTCAGGAAAATGCTCTGGGCTTAGCCAGAGCTGGTTAAAAACTTTTTTTTTGTTAGACATTGCTGGTGTAGCCTAATCAGTCCTAATTCACTGTATCTAACGATAACGATGCCAAACCTTGAACAAGAACCAAAACAATGGATCACTCAAGTTAAAAGAATTGCCATGTGCAGGCCAGGAGATTTCTGAGTTCACCTTCTGAAATAAAATGCTACCAAAACTTGTGTTACAGCAAGTTTGAGCATGGTAAGTGCCCTTCAGCTTTCTTCTTTGGGGCAGTGGCTTATGATGCAGTAAATACGAAAAATATTTTTTTTTAAGTGTGACATGAATTGTCATTTCCCTGACTTTCCCTGACCTTTTTAAAGCTTCCCTGACTTTTCCTGACTATTATTTTTTTCTTTGACTTTCCAGACTGTAGGAACCCTGTAAGAATAGAGACCAAATCACAAATCTTTCAGATAAATGTGAATTGGTCTTTCTCTACGGATGAGAAATATAAAACAAAGCCCCTAACCCATAGACTATATACATTCTTCAACAGATGCCTGTATAACATTATAAGCCTATAGTGGCCAAACGAAGTGTCAAATGAAAAGCTGTGAAACAAAACCAATCAAAAGTTTGTCAAATGGCTAGATCAGATGGTGCAGGTGGTGATGCCTTGGTCACACTCTGCAGACGGGCCAAGATAATGTCTCAAGAGAAACTCTGGAGTGAAAACCGCAAGGACAATGCCATTGGACCAAGCTAAAAAGACTTGGTGTAGGAACATCTATGAAGAAGGCGTAAAATTTTGAAAGTCAGGGGACAAACTTAAAAGTGTGGCAGAGAGGGATTTTCATCATCATCAACCAGGTGAAATGAATAAAAGGAAGGTTCTTAACCCTAAGGTTACTAGAAAAAAGTAATTGAGAAAATAAATTACCTATCACCAAAATATCAAGTGAAGTTAATAAAAGTATTTAAAAAACAGAAATGTTAAGCATTTAAAAATAACATAGCAACATTTTCTTAAAAGTAAAACAATAGATAGAATATGTTGAAATACCTCTCCATCCAGCTCCATAACCAGACGTAATACACCGTGTGCAGCTGGGTGTTGTGGACCAAAGTTTAAGGTCAAGTTGCGCACTTTCTTTTCAACTGGAGCTATCTTATTACACCAAACAGGACGAGTCCATTTAGAAGACACCTCATCAGGAAACATGACTGGACCCTCAAATTGCTTGAGGAACTCTGCATCTGGAAACCAGCGCTTCGCTCCTCGCTTGGAACTGCGTTTGCAAACCAAACCCTTGTAATAAGTTTGTTTTAATCACAATGTGAACAAGGATGATTGTATTGTTTAAATTGGTATACTTCACATTTCACAGATTATTAGGTGGTTAGTATTATGGGGAAGAGATGAAAGTGATGTGTATGATAGCTATAGAGCATGTAAAATCTATTTTCTTTTTTTTAATATAGAATGTATATTTTATTATTATTATTTATCACCGTGTCTTACTACCCGTTTGGATTATACGTTTAAATACTGATTATACTAATAGGTTATGAAGAGTGAAGGTTGCATTTAGAGGAAGTGAACCTGCATTTGTGTGGAGGGTGAGTGGAAAACCATTTAGGGAAAACCACCCCCAGTTCCCCTGACTGAGATTCAAACCTCGCTCTCCCATTATTGTTAGGTATTGTTATTGTTATCATCATCATAATTATTATATTTATTATTATTAACCTAAGAAGACAGAAAATTAACTAATATATATATATATATATATATATATAGAGAGAGAGAGAGAGATTGATAAATTTGAGCAATTATACAATTAAAATAAAGCTCACTAAAATCACAAGAGAAAAGTAGAAATCTAAATAGGCCTATTGACCAACTCAAGCGTTGACTCATTATCCTTTGTTTTGTATGATGTCATCTTTTCATAAAACATTAAATTGTGTATTTTATTAATATTATTGGAAATTTATTTTATTTTATCAATTTTAATCAATATTTTAATTTATTGGCACACAGGAGATTAGGTTAAGTTGGCTGGGAAAGAACTGTAATAATAAACATTAAATAATGCTGCTAGAATTACTTATTTCCCGCCAAAATATTAACTAAGCCATTTTAATAGTCAATATATTACTTTGTGTAGTTAGTTCTCAGTTGTGATCATTATGTATATAAATACCTCAATGTGAGCAATTCTTCAAATAGATTCTAGGTAATCTAATTTATATATAAAAAAAAATATGGTCACTTCTTAAAATAGTTTTTAGAGACGTCCCAGTTCCAAAAAATCGACAAAGGAGCACTACTCCAAATATCCTCTAGAGGTAGACAAATTTCAATATATTTTGTAGGGAAGACCGTTCCAATTAGCTGTTAAATGAGTATGATCTCCAAAAATTCACTAAACAAGGATCACTTCAAATAGCTTCAAGGAGTATCCAATTTTCTAGCCTTAATTGGGGAGAGGAGGGTAGAAAGTCCAGAATTGTTTTTTACTCTTGCCCCTCCTTTCCCCTCACACACAAATAAAGTTCCATTACTATTGTATAAAATAACAATGTTCATGATTCTTAGAGTTTAATAGTCAGTCTTAATATAATGTCATACATCCACGGTAACATCTCCCCTCAACCCTAATAAAATTTTCCCTATGCCTATGCCAAACCTAGCAACTCCAAACCTAACGTAACCTAGGTAAGATATGAAAATAATCTAAAGTGAATCTCCACAAATGGCTTTCATACAATACTACAAATGTTTCACTACGAAAATGGCTAAGATTACAAAGAAAACTATTAGACCATGTTTTGTAAACAATGTTTGCCTCTTTAATTTTGCTATCATGAACGGGTTAAGAAATAATTGCAAAATAACGTTTTAGGGTGCAAGTTGTTTAAGTTTGCGGATGTAAATTAACTTTTTAAAGAGTTACACTATATCCAATTTTACTGACAAAAAAAATATCATTATGTCAAATTCCACTTTATTATCAAACATTAAATGCATTGCAAAACATTAGCATCTCCACTACGTTACGTTAGGTTTGAAGTTGTGAGGTTTGGAGATTATTTTCATAACATTCAAGTCTTGTTAGGTTATGTTGGTGCTTTGTTTGGCACCCCCTCAAGCTAACATCCAGGGCAGCTGCTCAATTCACCTGCCCTTTAAGCCACCTCTGTGTTTAACCCTAAAATTAAGAGTAGTTTAATAAAGGGAGAAAAGAGAAAATTTGTTTTCTCAAAATCAGCTTGAACGGTTTTGATTAAAACTTGTATCTAGGCGTTAATTAAGAGTATAAATAAAATGGATATTTTAATTTTCACGTGAAAATCACTTTTAGTGTACTTTACAAAAGCTGAGATATCTGTAACTCCGAAACTATCTGGGATACAAAATAACTTATTATTGCAAAATTGTATTTTTATAAAACCAGTAATTTCCAAGATATTCAAATATATTAATACAATTTTGTGAGCTTTAGTTGTAAAGAGATACCACTTAAGTTTTAACACAATAATTCTCTAATGCAATATACTGAGTAAATATTAGTTAAGTCTCTCAAAAAGTTTATGTTCTTTTTCCTTTAACCTTTTGGGGAAAAGTTTGTACAACAATGATCTATCCCTATCATTTTATTTATACTCAATAATCAATATTTACCTATTTTATTGGTTCAAATTTATAAATGAGGAATTTAATAGTAATGCGATAACCATAATATATGCAACCCTTCATAAAATGTTAAAAATTTCAACTGGAAGTCAAAATTTTATTACTAAGTGTTGATTCTTGGGGACCCAATATTTTTTTTTTTCCAGATATACAAATGAAGACTTTAATTTTCCAAAAATAAAACTTAAAACCAGGAATGAAAAAAGTTTTTAAGGAAGTATAGCTTTGTTATTAATTTAGTTATATAAATGCAATTGTTTTGGATACATATTCAATATAGATTGTACTTTTTATATGTGTGGTTTTTTGGCCTAGACATAATTTAGTAAGAAAAATTTCCATCCTTTTCTATAACTTCCATATCCCTAAATTTGGGGGTTACTTTGGTGAAGTGTTTTGAAAGGTAAAGTTTCAGTATAAATGAAAATATTTGTTTAATAACATATTTTCTGCTGTAAAATGATTGTGGCAATACTTATTATTAGTATTTTAATTTGCATTCGCTATACACAACTAATATCTGCTTCTGGAATCACAATCATCATGGACTCAGAGTAAAGGGTGTTTACTACCCCATGTTCATCCACAGGAGCAGGCAAAGGGAAAGGGGGGGGGGGGGTTTGAGCATTAGCTCCAATGGGATCTCCTATTTTATTTAACACATCAAATATTTTCTTTTAAGAGAAAACAATGACCACAGTTTTTTTTATCTTCTAGTTTGCCTTACAATTAGCAATCAAGACAGTAATCTAGAACTTTTGAATTTGCTTTCCAAAACATAATATTTCTTCCCATCAAAGCACCAAGTGATTATCATCTTATCACCATTGCCAGAGACATGTACTGTAGCTAGATCGTTTAGTTTTATAACATTGCACAAAGTCAAAACTAGGTTGAGATTAACTATGATGACTGAATCGAATATCCCTTATTTGGGTTATGTATATTGAGTGTGTACAGAGTCAACTCAAACTTAAGTTTTTTTGTAAAAAAAAAGTTAAAAATCAATTTGGTAATTACCATAGATGCATTCAGTTCTATTTAAGTGGCTAGTGTTTTTATGAAATGCAGTTAAATAAGTTCAAATTATAAGATTGTAATAAATTAAATCCCTTAAAAAGGTTTATTTGATTTCACTAAAATAAAAGATACTGTATTTTTAAATGTATTAAAGTTTATTATTATTAGTCTGTAAATTGCGTTCAGGTTGAATTGTGTGTTGTGTGTGGATATATTTTTACTCCCCCCCTTCCCAGAGTCAGTAAAATTTTTGCGGGTGCCCATAAGCCCTTACATTACGAATATTAACATTCAATTTACTAAAACAATGATCATGCTAACAAAAGTGTCAGTTTCATCTTGTCTGAACCATCAATAGAAAGGTCAGGGCTCAAATCCCGACTATATATACTAAGTGGGGTTATCTTAAATAATTGTATCTCACTCTCACTCTATGTAAATGCAATTATCCAACCATTGAAATATACTCTCCGTGTTTACAGCTAGTGTACTCAATTTTTTTAAGGATGAGATAGCTTGAACAATTTGCTAGATGTGGGACATAATTAGTAAACGGTTAGAACCAAATCGATCCATGTTAGATAAATTCACAAACTTTATACAGCCTATTCAGAAAAAGACCTATATTATATATTTTTACTAAGTTAATATATTCATTAATATATATTTTATTTAAAAAATAGAAATGGTGTATTTTTAATACTTTACAATAAAAATATCTAATTTGAAGGGATGTAACTCAACTGCATAAATTAGAACTAACTAAACCTGTATTTTATATCTTGTAATAGCCAGCAGGGTTGTTGAATGGGTTTATTTACACTCCCAAATGTAACCCAGGAGATCGGGATCTACCTTGGTAGTGTAGTGAGTATAAATTATTTACCAACTTCACATCTTACAATCAATTCAAATTGGTCGCATATTTACACAGTGTATCTACAAATCATTAGCCTACTTATAAAATTCCATGACTTTTACAGGATTTTCAAACCAGACTTTTTCTGCCACTACTTTTTTCTGGTCTTTCTTGGTAAATAAGGATTTTAACGTTTATTAAATTGATTACCACTTTTAAAAAAACGTTAATAGCTTTAAAAGGATTTTTTAAGTCAAGTATTTAAATCCCATGTTTTTTGCTCATTTTAAATAAATTCCCTGGGTTTCCTGACTTAAATGGCGTTTTTGTATCTTTTCTCTGCATGTTACCACCCGTTAAACTAATGGGACAAGGATGTAAAAAGTATCATCTATAAGAAAGTGTGTACAGCATTTGTTTGAAGGGCGTGTGGAAAACAATTTATGATAAGCCACCTATATACAACCACTGGGATTCAAACTCCATCCCTAAATCATTGGAAAACATGATACTCGCAATTTTAATCTTCATGATCACCAATGTGAATGAGCTTGATCAATTTATGTTTTGCTCACTCTAACCAAACCATTTTCTCTTTGCATTTCCCAACATATTTACTCCCTGATATTAATATATAAACATATGCTTAACATACTAATGAATAAAATATTTTATTTTAAAATAGTTTAAAAGCGTTTATTCAGTTAATTAATAAAAAAAAAAGATGTGACTATATCGTTGAAAGCGTAAACTAATTTTGCTGTGCATGTAGTCAGTCAAATTTTAAATTTCCTTCTAATTTCCCCGTTTGAAACTCAAACATGTTTATTAATTTCTATATAATGTTTAGCAAATAACTAGGGGTTTTTATTTAAATTTGGATGACTACAGCATTTCCAGCATAATGTTACCTTCAATTTGACATAAGTAATATTTTATTATCATTCATGGTAGTTGAAATAGAAATTTTGAAAGATTAACCTTTAGCTTAGTGGGTGTAATGCAGGTTTTATACTGCCCCGTCTTTTGTAAGGATTTTGTAAAGCAAGGTAATGATGTGTTAAATCTGTTGACAGTATGAGAATGAAATTAGGTATGGAAAAAAAAAACCTTCCTCATAGAGGCAAAAATCAAATAAGGTTCTGAACTGATTCCCTACATGTTTGAAATACATTTAAAATCTTAAAGATCAAAAGAAAATAAATAATTACAAATGGGCACATGAAAATGTAATTTTAAATGTAATAATAAATATTAAATATTTTATAAAGTATTTTGGCGTTTATATTGTAATCTTTACAAGATCCTCTATACCGAACCATTAAGACAAATGCAAAATATTCGCTACTTGAAATTAATAGTTAATTGAAATACTTGCTAATCTAATTCCTTTAATTAAAACGTCCATTTAATCAAGTTAAAACAATATTAAAAAATGAAATATATAAGTTTATATATTTTTGAAACTATAACACAGCTGGAATATATTATTTGGAGCCAGCAGTTAACTTTCTGGTAAAAGTTCTGAGACTTCAACACCCTTAAATCTATTCATATTTTACAATATGATTTTTAATTTTTAAACATGGATGAAAATAAAAATCCTCTATAAATTGTTTTATTTACCATGATTTGAATGATTTTATCTTATGCTGCCCTTTGTTATTTATGAACTGTACTAAGCATACATCAAAGTTTGTCGCTTGTTATGCCATCTAGCAGTCTTATGACAAAATAAAGCAATCTAAAATGTTTCCGCTTTACTTATTCTTTATGAGCATAAGAATTAAAACTTAAGGTCGTCTTCTTAGAGATACAATTCAGGACTTTCATTTTGAGATGTTTGTGTGTATAAGTGTCGGAAGAGAGTCTCTTCTGATGAGGTATAATTCAAGATTTCGGAGATATAATTCTAATTTTTAAAAGAGATATAAATCAGGATTTTAATTTTGGTTATTTGTGTCTAAAGTATCGGAAGATAGTCTCTTCCAAGGAGATACAATTCAGGATTTCGGAGATATAATTCCAATTTTTAAAGGGGATATAAATCAGGATTTTCAATAGGGCTGTTTGTGTCTAAAGTATCGGAAGAGAGAGAGATACAATTCAGGATTTCGGAGATATAATTCCAATTTTTAAAGGCGATATAGATTAGGATTTTTATTTGGGCTGTTTGTGTCTTAAGTATCGGGAGAGAGTCTCTTCCGAGGAGATACAATTCAGCTCCCCATTATTTTCACACGTTATATCACAGACTATGCCTTAAACTATGAATGAAGAATTATCCTGAGAATGGGATGAAGCCTGGATAATTCAGTGGTAGAGCATTGGCGTGCTAAGTCAAAGATCTCAAGTTCAATTCCAGTGTCCAGATGACATTTTTAAACTAATTTAAATTAATTGAAGTGTAGTCTCTCCATTGATATTTTGGTTGAAAAATGATATGTAATCTAGACCTACATGATAGGCACTATTAATATTATATGCTCTAAGCCTATATGATGGGTACTATCACCGATGTTCCGCTCAATGTTATTCTGTTAGAGGGATATGCCCTATCATATTGTGTATAAGATCTGTTATATTATTTAGTTAATAAATATAAATATTCTATAATTAAACTTATCTTAACAAATCAAAACAGTGAATCGTTACATACATGAATAAAAAATTTGTTGTTGTTGATATTTTAACAAAAAACTGTCAAAATAAATGGGATGTTGGTCAGCCATGCTGCTTATCCATGTTCATGAACCGTTGGCAGCACACACAACACATGAAACTATTTACTAAATAATTATGGTTTTTATAATCACACAAAAGTCATCAAAAATGACCACATTTCAATTTTTTTATAGCAAACCTCAACGATTGCAAATAAGTTAACCTTCAATTTTGAATAAATTGGAGTGAATATTTTATTTTTTAAATATGTTCAAATCTCAATTGAATAATTTATTTTGGGCTTAATATGATAATCTTAGGTTTAAATCTAATATGTGTTTAGTTATGTTTCCAAATCCAATTCAATAACAGAATATTTCAAAAAATGTTGTGAACATTTTAGACACTTTAAAGGCTTATTAAAAAATTAAGGATGGGACCGTGAATCATCGAAACCATTGAATCCTTAGAGATATTCAAGATTTGAGGATTAAAGACTCAAATTATTAAAATAAACTTTTTTTATTATCTTTAAGTGAGATTTGTTTCTGAGTACTATGATTTCTTATTAGTGGTTTAGAATCAATTATAATTATAGGATGAACTAAACAACCAGATCCTATACTGGTAATTTAACACTTAACTGACTGTATTATTGCCATACTGAATTGATTATTATTATTATGTGTTCAGTCTCACAGCAGGACCATTCCTTTTGTCAATGAACTTAAGACAGCCAATGCGTCCTGCCCTGTCCTCTCTCTCTTCCTTCAGCTCTCAGAATTTTCTTTTATCCTTCAAGTCATTCCTAAGAATGTGTCCTGTCCGGTTTGCTTCGCACCGAATAATCACATCCAAAATGGTTATCTTCTCGCCCATTATTCTTCATTTGTAACCCTGTCTGTCCACCTGATTTTCTCAAGTCTTCTCCAGTACCATATCTCAAAGCTCTCCAAGTATTTATTTTCCATCTTCCTAAGAATCCAAGTTTCTGCTCTATATAGTGTGATGCTCCAAATGTAGCATTTAATCAGTTTCTTATTCAGTTCCAAGCTCAAATTGCTGGTCAGCAGTAACGTCTTCTTGTTGAAAGCTTCCTTGGCCATGACAATCCTCGACCTAATTTCATTGGGGTAGTAAAAATCCTTCGTCATCAGATTTACCAGATACTTGCTCAAAATGCTTTTCAAAATGTTTTTCAACTCCTGGTTTCCAATTCTGATTTTCATTAGCTCTTCATTTTTTGAGTTTGCCAACACTTAGACTTCTCAATGTTAATCTCCATGCCATATCTTCTCCCTATCTCCACCAGCCGATCCATCATCTCCTGAAACTCCTCTTTATTTTTGGCCAGCAGTTCTAGATCATCTATGTATTTTATTCTGTTGATGAAGCATCCTCCCATTCTAAAATTGTCACGTCCCTCCAGGGCTTCCCTGACCAGTCACTCACCATACAAGTTGAACAGACTGGGTGACAAACAGCATCCATGTCTTACTCTTCTTCATATCTCTACACTGTTGATCTTTCCAGCATTAAGCCTCATCTTATATCACTGTACCAGGTACAGGTTTGCAATCAGCCTTCTGTCCCTGCAATTGATGCTGATCTTCTTGAGTATTTCCATCAGTGTCTTTCATTTCACTCTACGCCAGGACACACTGAAATTATACTCAGTATACCGATGGCATCTCTGGTTCTTTTTCTGAATTCAAATTAGTCCTTTTCCATCAAATATTCTATTTTCGGTTCCAGTCACCTATTGAGTATTTTTGCCATAATCTTTCCCACATGAGAGAAGAGACTGTGTGGTCAATGAATTTACTTTGCTTGTATCGTCTTCTTTAGAGCCACCATGGCTACATCCAGAAAGTCCTAGGACCATTCTCCTGTTTCATAGCTGCTCTTTATAGGATTATAAGAAAGACTATTAACATTTAGTTACTATTTGTATTTTTTATTATTCTACTATATCGTATTTATATTTCCTGTCAATTTCATAATTTTTTTCAAGGCTAGGATTCAGAGGTAAATTGGATATTCAGATTTGTAAATTTGTGGACTCAACCCAACTCTAAAAAAGATAATATGAGTGTTATTTCTGTTGTCAACATCCATACTTCTCAACTAATAGAAAGACTACAGCGATTAATAAGGTATCTGCGGAGAGGATTTTTTTTACCAACTTCTGACATAGCATACTCAGCTTATGTTAAAACACATTGTTTGTTTAAAGTTTAAGTTAAAAGAAAAAGCTATGATGTTTTAATTTTTTATGACAAACTCACTCATTCATTACTAATTTTCACACTTCCCACGAAGCTAGAGGGCTGAAATTTGGCAAAGGTGTTCCTTATAAGATATTTAGGAAAATTAAAGATGTTTCATTCTGATGTTTTGTGATTATGGGGGTGAAATCAGGGTAGCTACTCTAATCAACAATATTGTTTTATAAACTCTTTTTAAGCATTTAGAGGGTAATAAACCGATGAGTTTGTTCTAATAATGCCTTCAAAAAAATATAGTAATTAGTTTTAAGCCCGTAGATGCTTCTAAGGGGTGGAATAACTCCCCACGAAAAAAGATACATGATCACCTCCTTGCGGTGTTTCCATTAAGAACCATTCCATTAAGATTCAAACAAAAATTCCTCAATTTCATCCAAAAGTAAATAACACAATATCCCGCGCAAAGAATGGGGATTCAGCTAGTAATATAATAAATAGCACTAATTTTAAAAGGCTATAAATCAAATAAATATAAGACCACTTTTTTTTTTTATCATAATGCAAAGGTTGATTAATATTTACTAAAAGGTGAGAATAGCTTCGTTTTAAAATACAAAATATTTACTGTCACAAACAACAACAGTATACATCCGATCCCCGGCTGTTAATTCATAACTGTGAAAAGGTAAACCCACAGTTCACCAAAGATAATTTTTTCGGCCTTGCTGGGAATCGAAATCGGGACCCTTAGCACAGTACACAGACACGATACTGACTGAGTCACTGGGATTACAAATGAAACACTTACTGTTCTTTAATCCATTTTGAAGACTTTACAAATGAAACTATACAATATATTCTTACGCAATAATCCAACCAAAATAAACCAATTAAAACTGTCACAAATATAAAAACCCAAATTAATGTGCAAAATAAGATGTGATAGTAAAAAAAAGTATAAACTAATTATTATGATAATTAACCTACAACCCTAACTTTCCAACCTTCCATAATTGAAAAAAAATATATATATATAACATAACTTGACTAATCTTTCATGAGTTCGTAAATTAAAGTAAATAATATAATAATAAGCACAATGGATAATACCCACAGAAGATTCCTTAATATTGTATATGAAAACGTGCCACCACAGGTTTTCATAAAGTTTACTCTGAAGTATGAACATCAAAAATTACTGGATTGAAAAAGTAGTTTATTAACTGAGGTATTAAAATGAACTAAACACTAAATACATAGCAGGCATGAACATACTATAAACAGAACTACCATCTTATGCATAAAAATGTACCAGTATTAATAATACATAAATGTTAAATTGCTATACCAACACTTTGCCTCAATTTAACATGCTTTAAATGTGTACTGATAGGAGGCAAATGTGTTAAACATGGATGAATCCTATTAGAGGGTGCACGAAACAAGGGTGTGAAGGAGGTAAATGTTGGGGACATGGAGGAATACATAATCTATAATGCATTCAATCCCAGCCACTTGCATAGTTGTTTAAACTTAGTAACATTTAAGCTTTTGGTTAAAATGTCAGCAATTTGAAATTCATTTTGAACATATTCAATCTTTAGAACTTTATCACGCACTAACTCCCGTACAAAATTATATTTCACATCCATATGTTTCAATCTTTTGTGTTCCCACTTCTCAAGACACTTGATGGCAGGCTGGTTGTCCTCATATA
>CABFOW010002444.1:0-22990 GCA_902141385.1 Timema californicum | reverse complement strand
TTTGAAATTAAAAAAACTAAAAAAATCTTCCTATTTTAATCTTACTTAGAGGCTCGGTGGAACTGAGAATCTACTCAGGGCACAAAGAGTGCCATCTTATTACCCCCACCACCTCTTCCCCCCACACCAGGCCATCGTCCCACCTTTTCACTATCTGTGGTCTGTGTATTAAATAGATAAGAGTCAAATAGATTTGATCAGGCTTGAAATGCTTTTGTTTTAATTACAATTTTATGGGGTACAATTTTGGACTATGTAAGTGGGGGTGAAGACAGCCTTTTTATTTTTTTAAAAGGTTGTATTAGGGAGATAGAGAATTCATATTTTCTAAAACCATCCAAGTTAGTCTGTTGGAAATACCTTCATTTAAGAAGTGTTCAATTTAAATTTCGTTAGACTAAAGTTAGAAGGCGCTGTGTAAGTTTCTAAATGTTAGCTATCAATAGGCCTATTTGAATATTTGCCTTATTTTACTGTACAAAAGAGCTTATAGAAGCATATGCCTATAATATTGATATAGCTATCATGCCTCTCACTCTATGCCCCCAAAATCCCCCCGAAATTTTCGCCTGGCTACGGCCTTGTATATATATTGCAATTAATGAAAAGTAACACTGTTAAATCAATTATTGACAAAATATTACCTGATATAGGCTAATATATCTGCTGCCAGCAGCAGTGTTTGGTTTTAATCTCAACCAAGTTAAAGATATTTATTTAGAGCCATACCGTCAAAGCCATTTTAAAATATTCCAAGTTTTTGAAAAAAGCAATCATCGGTAAACTACCCACAAATGACAATCTATTCAAAAAACAAGTAAACTTATACAATGTTATTTGTCATGTCAGACATTCCTAAGATACCAATTTTGAACCGAATCATCAAATATCTTTTTAAAATATTTCAAGTTTTTGAAAAATTACTCATCACTGTTCAACAAATTTTTGACCAAAAACCAAATAGCCATTACGTTGTTATTTGTGAGATCAATTACTTCCTAGGTATGTATTTTAATCAGAATCATTAGATCCAGTTTCGAAAAACAAATGCATTAAAAAGTCTCTCATTTGTAAACTAGCCTTAATTTGAAGGCTAGGATCAAAATAAAATATACGTGTTGAGATATTGCACTATAACTTCTAGATATCAAGTTTGAAAAAATCAATCAAACCGTATCCGATCCGTGGTCAGGGACAGATTGACAGACAGACATGGGGACAAACAAAATTTTGAAAACTAGTTTTTTGAGTTCGAGTTTATAAAAAAAGGAAAAATTCATCCATATCTTGAAATCGATTTTTTTTGCAGGATTACAATACTTTATTTTGATATGAGTAAGTAAAAGGGTGGTTACCCTGGTTTGTGTTTGGGCACTACTCTGCAACAAGAAAACTGCTCACTAAGGGCTGTTTGTCAATTCATGTGTATCTAACATTGTATCACCACTCTCTAACACCAACACTTGCTTAGTGAGGAAGTAGACTCGATACTTCCTAGTTTATAAACTAAACATTTTAATATGACAGTTTATACTATGCTTTGTAACCTTGGATACAAACACTTGATTTAAGACACTATAGCTTTTACTCTTTGAAACACATTTATAGTATGTTAGTATTTTTTTTAAATACATTACTAATCAAGATACCTACTACATCATGATTGTTCCATTCTATCTTGTTCCATCAAATTTACCCTTTCGTTAAACCAGTGGCGTGCCTAGACATTTCCATCAGGTGGGACCACTGGGATTTTACCAAGTTCCCTCCCATATAATCGTCTGGATTATTTAAAACAATCAGATGTCTCTAAAAGCTATTTGGAGCTGCCCACCCCCAGATAAAAAAAGGACGTCCCTCTAATTTATTTGGAGTTATCCTTACATAGATTTATTTTAATTAAATGCTTCTAGAGTCTAGAGGTTAGCTTCATAAATATTTTCAATTGTATTTAGAGTTCAATGCATTTTTCTCCCAACAAAGAATTACTTTTTACAATGGTGCGCGCGCGCGCGTGTGTGTGTGCGCGCGTGTGCACTTGCCTCATTGAAAACAACATTTGGATCAACATTAGTGGGTGCCATAGTCTATCTGGCTCCCCTTGTAGACACATCTATGTAAAACGTAATTTATATCTGACATGTACCTTCTTTAACATGTAGACAGACCTACATGTACAATTTCAATACTATCTTGCATAATTTTAGATTAAGAAAAACTAGTGATTTTTTTACTTTATTCTCTTTGTTAGCTTATATTTGTACTACTTTATAAAAAAGGAATGAATACCAACACTCTAGCTGCAAATTTAATTTGAATAAAAAACTAATAATAATGAAAAATTTAAATTTTGGGCGTAAAAACAAGGTTTCTAGACAAAAACCTCTATTCTTTATTATTAAAATGTCATCCCACTTTCGTGGTAGAATAGTCTAAGATGTCACGCTCACCATAGACTTGACTGCCGATAATGGAGATATTGGGGTTTGAATCCTGGTTGGATGTACTCAAGGTGGTTTTTCCTAAATGGCTTCTCACTTTTCTTTAACGCAAATGCTGGTATATTTCCTTTGAATTATGTTTACTCAACCTTACTACACTAATGTAATTAGTTCATGTGAGTATAGCCCAAACGGTTATGTACTATGTAGGGCTAAGAAAATAATCAATAACTATCATTAGTCATTACTAACATAGCAAATGTTGCCTTACCTTTGCGATGCCAATCTCTTGTTTTTTGTATTTTTCTCGGCTCATTGAGGGGATGTCTAGTACATCCATAATTCCTTTAAATTGAAAGTAGCCTGTTCCAATTGAAACACTGCCCCAATCAACGGCGTCATTGAATTGTTTTGGGGTAATGCATTGCTTACCATCACAATTGTCACAAAAATAAACCAGAGTAAATTCAAGCCCATTTCTTATTTCCTTTTCTAGTTTATAGTGCGTGACCTAACGTGCACGATTTGGAGTGTTCACCTAATTTAATGATCTGTTTAGAAAAAGGCATTACATCAATAATTCGGTGACCCGTAGTGGAAGATTCCTGTGCCCTTTCAATATTTTCTATGAAAAGTGGTGGTAAGGAATTCTTGTTACTATATTCATATTTTGAAAGAGTATTTTCACTAACAAGTGAAGGATGTTCCACATTCAGTAGTAAATCCTCCAATTCGTCATCTTCATCAAAAATGTATGATTCTGCCTGCATATCTTTGGAACTGGAGGTTCCTGCAGTTGGTGTAAAGTCTTCATTTTCTTGGGTGCAAGTCCTAAAAACCATTAAATATATATATATATATATATATTTACATAGCTATTTATTTCTTACAGAACGTCTTACCATCTGTCTAAGCAATTCGCAATTAGTTAATATAATAGGGTAAGAGTGAGTAAAGTAAAATAGAGAGGAAATGTACCGCGTTTGTGTGAAGGATGAGTGGGAAACTGTAACTAAAAGAACTTTTAGTATATTGCACCAAGCCCGAATTCAAACCTTGACCTCCCGCTAACTAATAAACCAGAAAAACGTGTAATTTACTCGGCATGCATATTGATTAGGGTTTGTAATTACTAACCCATAAATTATAAATTATATAATAATACAATCAACACCATCTATTTTGCGTATATCTAAGGACTATTTTAATATTTAGGTAGCCAACATACTCTATTACAAAAACTAGCAATCGTTTAAGTTTGGAACTAATTGAACGTGGCAACATTTCATGTACAGTACAAGGCTGTACATTTTTTTTTACAATTTATTTTTCAACATAAATATATTTGGCAAATTTTTGGCATACTTGCATAATTTTTTTAGAAAATAAACAAATAAAAGTGCTTTAACAAACACAAAATACAAATATTAGTTGTAATATTTTCAAACTACAGTTACCTTTTAAGCGATTCAAATTTGTTTCCGCTGAATTATGATTCTTCTTTCAGAATTCTCCATCTATTCTTTAAATCTCTGGTTCGTTTTCTTCTTTAGCATACTTTACTTGGAAATGAACGAGGCTTAGACATTTTGTACACAGTAACATTCATATAAAAGTTGATTAATATCAAGGCCATAGTCGGAAAATTTTATCAACAATAGTTATGGCTTTATTTATGGTTCAAACAATACCAAAATTAAGGTACAAATATAAGTTAGGAGGCTGTGTTACCATAAAAAGCACTTCAAAGAGCATCCAGAAGTGTTTAATATTTATAATCTTTTCTAGCCTTCGGCAGCTATGGTGTTATGTTACCGTAAAAAATACTTCAGAGTTTCTAAAGGTGTTTAATATTTCAAATTTTTTCAAGCCTATGGCAGTTGTGGTTTATTTTTCCATAAAAAATACTTCATAGAACTTATAGAGTTTAATATTTATAATATTTTCTTGCATTCGGCAGCTATGGTGTTATGTTGCCATAAAAAATACTTCAGAGAGATTCTAGAGGTGTTTAATATTTATAATTTTTTCTAACCTTCGGTAGTTATGCTGTTATGTTGGCACAAAATACTTAAAATAGCTTCGAGGGGTGTTTAATACTTAGAATTTGTCCTAGCCTCCGTCAATTAGGTGATGGGCCAAGCCCCCACCTCCCTGAAATTATTGGCTGGCTACGGCTTTGATTAATATAATTATATTTATGCCAGTTAAATGGTAGCCTACGCTGAAACTAAAATATAAAACTAAACAATGTCAAAGAATACTGGTAACAATAGACTGTACAACTTTCACACATTATATAGCTAACAGGCAAGAACAGTCTAAAATATCAGAATACTATTCTTCATGTGCTTTTGTACCTCATTACTTACATATAAACTCTCTTAGCCAAGATTACATGGCCTTTTGGAAAAATACACAAACCAAGAAATACCAGATGAGTCGACTTTACGTAAGTATTATTAACACAGTGCTGCAAAGAAAATTTAAATAAAATAAGGTGCGGTACTCGTAGGAAGAAGTTATGGGTTTCTATCGATGAGACCACTAATGCTGTGGGGCGCTATGTAGCCAATGTTGTGATTGGGACATTCGAATTTGATACACCAGGGGGCGACCTGGCGGTCTAGGGGTAAGGTGTCAGACTTCTATGCTGGCGGCCGGGGTTCAATCCAAGGTCCCGGCAAAGATTTATCTGATTACCAAACCCTTCCTTCACCGCTGACAAGACATATTGTGAATGTGAGGAATGCCAGGCCTCCACACCGTGGTTCGAATTCCACGTTAAACTGTAGGTCCTCCATTTCATCTCACAATCACCCTACCATTGCACATTAGCGTAAGTGCGTATAACCCGAACGGGTAGTAAGACGCGGTGCTAATAATAATAATAATGATACACCAGGTGAAATATTTTACTTGACCACCGAAGTATTATAAAAGACCCATTACTCGACAACATCCAAAATGTTTGACAGTGCTATGTTTCTTCTGTGGACTGAGGGTGTAAGATATGACAATGTGTTTTTATTTCTAATTGATGCATCACCATATATGTACGAGCAGCAAATTCATTGAAGGTAATTTACTCTAAAATGGTACATGTCATTTGCCTAGCACATGGTCTACATAGAGTTTGGGAAGAAGTTCGAGCAAATTATCCCAATGTAGACAGGCTTGTGGCGAGCGTTAAAAAGGTTTTCTTAAAAGCACCCTCATGAGTTGCACATTTCAAAGCAGAAGCACCGGACATCGCGTTACCGCCACAGCCTATCATCACACGCTAGAGCACATAGTTAAATTCATGCTTGTATTATTGTGAACATCTCCAGGTAGTGAAACAAATAGTACAGGGTTAATAATGATAATGATAATAATAATAATAGCCTTTATTTATGTGGTGAAGTTAAGGCATTAGTCTTCTCTTCAACTTAACCAGTGTTGAAAACAACATATACTATTACATTAATTGAAATACAATTTAATAAAGGAATATTCAAATAAGTATAAAATCATTCGCACGCTCATTCATACACTCATTTGAAGCTCAAGTAGTTTCAAAAACGCACTTTAGCTTATTAGATAAGATAAATTGCTTAACCGCATACTTGAAGGGGAGTCTATATGTTAGATGACGAGTAGGATTATCTAGTTTGTTCCAAGCCTGTGATGCCAGGACAGAGAAAGAACGAGCATTTGTTTTAGATCTATGTATGGGAATAAACACGTGTAGAGTGGATTTTGATCTAGTATCACGGGTGTGTTTATACGTCAGAGATAGTAACCGCGAGGAGAGGTATTGAGGCTGAGGTGTTGATAATATTTTCTGAAGCAATACTAATAAGTGGCCTTTTTAAGTTAAATATGTATCAAGCACATGTGTTTTGTAGTCGTTGTATTCGTTCTGCTAGATAATATCTTAAGTCATTGTATACTACTTCGCAGTTTTAACTGTGAAGAAGCTGCTGCAATACAAATTGCTTAAAGTGCGGCTGAAGGGAACACAAGTATTTTTACAGTTTTTATAGAATTGACATTGTTTTGGCCAAAATAAATCAAATATTTCTTCAGTAGCAACGTAGAGTTTAGTTTTCTTCACATGCTAATATCAACAGATCTTGAATAATTGTCAAGGAAGTCCTGGAATTTTGTCAAAACATTTTCTCTTTATTTAAAAAGTTTTGACAAAATTCCAGGACATTCTTGACAGATATTCACGATCTGTTGATATTAGCATGTGCAGAAAACTAAACTATATGTTGCTACTGGAGAAATATTTGATTTATTTAGGCCAAAAAATGTCAATTCTATAAAAACTGTATAATTACTCACACTCCCTTCGGCCACACCTTAAGATATGTTCTCTGAGCCAACAATGGAGGGCAGTTTGGCATTTATTAAGTCGAACTTTGCATTATTGTTGACAACTATCACATCAGTGTAAAAAATGGGTGAGCCAATGGTGGATTCCATTTCACCAATCAATCATGTGGAGACTGGTGTTAACAACGCTCGTGAAAAAATTGTTACAGCTATTGCATGTAAACTGAAAAAAATTCTGGACAAGAATTCCGGGAATAAGACTTTGTGGCAAATCTCATATATACTCTGTGATAAGTATTCCATGGATGGGATTGAGGAGCCAACGATTTTACCCATTTCAAGTAAGCTCCGAATACATCAGATGATGTAGAACGCAGCTTTTCGAGGTATAAAAACTAGCTGGCAGATAACCATATATCCTTTACTTTCGATTACCTGATAAAGACTTTTGTAGACCAGTACAACTCAGACTAAGGTGTATTAAGAGAACATATATGAATGTGTGCCTCTTTCTGAAGAAATTTTTTAAACATTCATTATATGATAATTTTTTCATTTTATGATCCATTTTCTTAAGTTTGAGGTAATTTAATAAATTCATTTTTTAGCATTATAAAGTTTATATTTTAAATTTTTTACGTCATCAACATTCGGGCCCTAATGATAAGTAATAAATTAGTGTTACTAATACTAACAAGATATTAATAGTTATCATCTTAGGATTAGTAGTAGCATGCATATTAACATATATGATTTCTTTGATGCTATATGACCAACTTTTATTTGGTTTCTTCATCTTAGAGTGTCTCTATTCTTCAATTGAGGCTGGCACCAGTTTTCTTGAAGAGCATTTTTTTAAGTCTTCATTTTCTTTCTTTACCTCTTCAACTTTCTCAACAAATGTCATATTTTCCTTTACAGCTCCATCACTATTATCTTGTATTGTTTTAGTGTGTCCTAAGGTTTTTTTTAAAAAAAATTTCCTTAATTTCACTAGCCTCCTTAGTTATATCATCAAAATTTCTGCACAAAATTTGACTGATTCTCTGAGATTCTTCTTTTCATTCATTATTCCATAAAATTTCCCCAATTTAGTTAAAATCTTGCTTGGATCATATTTTTTTTCCGCTCTTATGGTTGGCACCATTGACATTTGTGATAGTGTATTTTCCACAGTTATCTCTATACTATACTGGATCGACATAAACACATCCCTTGCAACAGACCAAATCGTAGTGCCAAAGTTTGTCGTCTGCTTCCTAGTGAGGGGAAAGATTCAACGGCTTCTTTCAATGTTCTAGTGAAAAAACGTATGTCGGGCGAATAAAAGTATTTGTTTTTAATATAGTGAAGTATTACACCCCACTTGACTAAGGACACATTTACATTCAAGGATATACAATTCAGTTTTAAAGGTAATACTGCACAAATAGGAATAAACTCATTTATGTATTAAAATATGTAAGATGTAGCTGGCGCCCATGTTGTTTACATTCTGCCAAGACTACGATAACATCACCTGAAAATGCAAGTGTTCTATGTCAGATTTTCCCCTTTTGTGTAAAAGAACATTGAAGTTTGACCATGTGTTTAAAACCAATGTTACTAGATGGCAACTCGAGCGTGTATACTCTTAAGAAACCATACAGTAGTTTCAATTTCACCGCAGGTGAACCATGTGCATTCTAAATAGACGTAAACACCAAATGTATAAAATTTAATACTTTCGAAGATAGAACACTTGCAATCTGGGGTGATAATATATTTAAAATTGATTATCAGCTTATATACTGGTTTCAGAAACAATAGTATATTTAAAGTTCGATAACTAAAATGTAAAAAGAGAGTTTCAAACTTAATTACATTCGTTTGAGTGACAAACTTTGTGTAATAGTTTTACATTCAAATAATTATGTAGGCTATAGGCTTGTATGAAGTATTACTATATATTTAAATTTGGTTCTTTGCTTGTATAGTCTATTGCTTTCAGAAGTCATATTATATTTAATGATCGATAAATACAATGAAATAACGTATTTTAAAACTTAATTACATGTGTTTGAATAATAATCTTTGTTTATTAGTAGTTTTACATTCAAATTATCATTTATATTATAGGGCTTGTTTGAAGTATTATTATATTACAATATATTTAAAGTTGGCTCTCAGCTTGTATATTGCTTTCAGAAACCATAATATAGTTAATGTTTGATAACTATAATAGAATAAGGTCACTAAAAACCTGATTACTTCTGTTCGAATGACAAACTTCTTGTAGAATTCCTAAGTTCAAACGCTCATTTAGCTTATTATAAACGGCTAAAAATACATGCATACCTCCTTTATTTTTCCACGTAGTCCGCACTGTCTTCAAGAATTTTTTAAATATTATGGCCCAAACTTCTCTTTCGCCAGAGATTTTAGCCAGTGATTCACACCATTCTACAGTTCATCGTCTTCTGCAAAATTTTGATAGGGCATCACTACTTAGTGTTAAAAAAAAGTTATAGTCACTTGGAGCGAGGTCTGGGCTGTAGGGTGGGTAGTCCAGCAGTTCCCATTCTAAATACTGAATCAGCTGAACAGTTTGAGTGACAGTATGGGCTCGAGCATTGTGCTAAAGAAGAATCCTTGGTGTTAGCATGCCACGCCTTTTGTTATGAATTGTGCACATGAGTATTTTTAAGGTTCCACAATATCCTGCAGAATTAATGTTTCTTCCTCGTTCCATAAAATCAACAAGCAAGACACCCTTTTGATCCCAAAAACAGAATCCGTGATTTTTTTTATTTTTTTACGAAGTGTTTCTTTTTTATTTTATTTTTTGCTTTGGGGATATTGAATTACGCCACTGCATTGATTGTTGTTTTGTTTCAATATTAGTAGACGAAATACAATTCTCGTCACCGGTTACAGTTTGAGAAAAATGTTAATCTTTCTCATTTTCAAAACGTTTCAGAAATATTTGAGCTAACACCAAACGTTTTTGTTTGTGTGCTTCAGTCAGCATTTTGGGGATCCCTCTGGCGCACAGTTTCCTGTAGCCTAGCTTTTCTGTCACAATTTAGTGAATGAGTGACCGCGAAACGTCTGGAAATTCAAAATAAAGTTCTGTAACTGTGAAAGGGTGCTGTTCACGAATTTTCATGTCCACACGTTCGGCTAATTTTCAGTCACCATACTTGGTCAGCCACTGCACTCCTCATCATGAACATTGGGGCGACCTTCTTTAAGCAGCTGGACCCATTGTCTTACCTTACTTTTACTCATAGCATCAAGCCCGTAGATCTTACATATCCGACGATAAATTTCTCTAACGTTAAGGTTTTCCGCTAACAAAAATAGTATGACACTACGAACCTCACAAATGACGGGATTATTCATGACATAACTTATTTTAAATCACTCTCACATAACATCAGATGAGGATAAAACTGAAGTAAAGGTATCAACAGAAAGTTTTTGAGTCAATCTATGCTATTTAACATGCGTCAACCTACCTACGAGGTTATGGTGGCGGTCATATTTCAACGGACCTTGTGGACGCGGCTCATATCTTATATATTCATAAAAATTAGCGAACGATGTTAAAATGCCACAGTGCCTTGTATGTATGTAAGAAATAAAGAGCTATCCGAAAGTTCCCTTCTCTTTTAAACAACGGTGTGCAGACGACAGCTCAAAATTTTAGCCACATACATATGTCTATCCAGTATCCAGTTATACTATAGAGTTTAATGCTTTTCCACCGTATTTACCAATAATACCATTTTTATTTTGAATAGTTTTGCAGGCGTTAAAATATTTTATTGTAAATTTAGCATAGGACCTTCTAAACCATAATTTACACTCACCAACACACCGCACACAACCTTCCAACACATCCAATGAATTTTCATATCAGCCACATTTTACCGTACTATTCACATGCGACATCTTGTTTCGGACAATTATTGTAGATAATGTGTTTGTTAATAAGAAGGTTGCTTTTTAAACTATTAATTATTTTATATGGTACCCATATTACCTAGAACAATCAAACTAAAGCTTAGTGCGCCAAAATGCTCTACAATATTTGAATTGTGCGCATATAAATAAGCATAAATATTAGCGTTTTTTTTACTTTAATGTATAGTCACTCGAACTAAAGACTAAAGAGTAGTTAGCCAGACCAGTATAATTTAGACCTTGCACACCACCGGTGTCACGATATTATTAGAATTCTTCTTTTTCATTGGCTTTAAAGTTTAAAGTAGAACATTCATTTCGTAGAGTCATAGAAAAAACTCTACAGTAAATTCAAAGTTTTTCGAAATAACATTATTATATTATTATATATCTCTAAGCTATGGTCTTTTAATTGTGTGGACTGCACATGCATACTTCTTGGCACTAAACCATAGAAAAGACAGTTTACCATGAACTAAAGTCTCTTAACCTTCATATTAATCTAGACCTTATTATAATTATTTACAATAATGATACATTTTTTACATGGCTTGTGATGATATTCAATTTTATGGTGTTTATTTATTATATTGCACTAATGTGAAATTTAAAGGTCGAACATATATAGGGTTTACAGTTGATCCCAATAGAAGAATTAAACAACACAACAAAGGCATGAAATCTGGTGGTGCTTGGAAAACAAGTAATAGAGGCCCTTGGTAAGTGAGGTGGACTTATAAATTCGCTTTTAATGGCATCACACTTCAATATAAGAGCTCCTTTTATTGTTTTTATCACCCGCCTAGGTGGCGTAGTTGGCTAACGCGCTTGACATGTTGAGCTTGACTGCTGAGGACGGGGAGATCGAGGTTCGAATCTCGGTTGGGTGAACTGAGGGTGGTTTTTCCTAAATGGTTTTCCACTTTCTCCCTCCACGCAAATGCGGGTTCACTTCCTCTAATTCAACCTTCCCAATTCCCAATCAATTAAAGTAATTAGTACTTAAAAGCGTATAACCTGAACGGGTAGTAAGACGCGGTGCTAAATATGATTATTGTTTTATCAAGCTTTTTATATGCATCATAACCATGCTTACTGCTGCCAGATTGTGTAAAAAGAATGCATAATAAAAATGATGGTATGGATGGGGAAGAGGGATTTAAAAAAATTGTTACTAATGTTAGTTCAAATATATTATAAATTACATATCAAGTGAATGATACCCATCACCACACTAGTGTGATTTTTTTTCAGACAAAATAGTCCAATTTTATAATAGCTAATTTAAATATTATCTAATGGTCCTTGCTCAACACACATAAACCCAACCTTTCTTGTGTTGATAAAGATTAACATTATTTATTAAATAAATAATTTTATTTCAATAGGCCTACGGGACATTGATGTCATACATCAATCACGATCATGGATCAAAATTATAATGTAAGTCAAAACAAAAGATAGTCAATATTTATGTTTCTCTTGTGATTTCAGTTTTAATTTTATTATTAATAATTCAAAATTATGAAACCTGCTAGACCTATTTGAGTCACCTTCTTAAGTAGGCCTACTTAATAAAATTTAGATACATAGCCTAAGTTACATAGTTATTTTAACAAAACAAAAAAAAATTTTTTGTATAACTTACAAGTGTGATATAAGGCACTATCTTATCCCCCAGATTAATAATAAGTAAAACATATTTTTTTAAATGGGTAGCTTTAGTTAAATACCTAAGAATAAATTAATTAAACTAGCTCTGACACCTTAGCTCAGTTGGTAGCCAGGTTTTCTACTGAGCTAAGGGTCCTGGGTTCAATTCGTCATGACCAAAAAGTTTATCATTGGTGAAATAATATACTGCGTATAACCCAAACGGGTAGTAAGACGAGGTGTTAATAATAATAATTGGTAAAATAGATAGGTTTACCCTTCAACAGTTATGAATTAATGGTGCAGGGGCTGGATGTTAGGTTTGTTCTAGATTTAAGTTAGTTAATAAGTCAGTGCTGATATCCGTTCAGAACATGCTCGTTAAATACCTCAAATAAATGAAAAATGAAAATTAAATAACGATCAATAATAGTTGCATTAATAGATATAACACCATTATTGACAACCTTAATCAAAGCAATATTTTTCAATGTGTGGGGAACCAACACAATTTTGTTTTCTGAAAAGTTTCACGAAAGAGTAGGCTTACATTTTGGTATTGAAATGAGAAAAGAGAAGGCCTATGCGATTTTGATGCTTAAAATGTATATATACATTTTATGCACATACATTTTGAAGAGGATTGATAAAACAAGTCTACTTATAAACTATTCCTACCATTGAGGCAGTGATAAGACATGGTAAATGCTAAGTCATGGAATGAGGCTATAACAATTGAAAACAAACTTAGGGTTAAATTTAAGTTAGATAGTGGAGTGGAGACAAGTATTTTTCCTCTAAACATATTGAATCAGTTAAACCCAACACCCACATTAGAAAAATCTAAGGTAGTTTTGTTAGCATTTGGTCAAAATAACAAAATAAAGCCAGTGGGTGGTGTAAAACTTTTATGTACAACTAGAAAATTTAAACAGGCATCAATATCATTTTCTCTTGTCAACCTGCAAGACTGTAATGCCTTATTAGGCCTTGATGCATGCGTAAGCCTTAACCTCATAAAGTGAGAGTTTATATGATTGACATGTCCATCACCAAGGATAACATTAAGCTTAAGTAGCCTCAGGTTTTCCATGGGTTAAGGAAAATGACAGGTACACATCATATTGAACTGAAAGATGAGGTTAAACCAGTTGTTCATCCACCGAGGTGAATCCCTGGTAGTCTTTTAGGAAAGCTAAACTCTATTTTGGACAAACTGGACAGTTTAGAAATATCTAAAGTTAAGTAGTCTAGTACTAGTTGAGAAACAAAATGGAAATTTGTGGGTATGCATGGACCCCAGGGATCTTAATAAAGCCATTAAAAGAGAACATTACATGATTCTCACACCTAGTGACTTATCCACCAACCAGGCGGGAAAATCTGTCTTTTCAGTTATTGACATGAAGGAAGGTTTCTTACAGGTGGAGTTGGATGAACCAAGTTCTGACCTAACTTGCTTCAATTCCCCATTCAGACAGTATCGTTTACATAGGATGCCATTTGGTATTTGTTCGACTCCAGAGGTATTCCAAAAGAAGAAGTCACGAACTTCTGGAGACATTAGGGGGATGTGAGATCTATTTTGACATTAGTGTTGCAGGTTAAACTATAGCTGTCCATGACACTATACTAACAAAGGTTCTTGAAAGAGCAAATACAAATGGTATTAAGTTCAATTTTGATAAGATTCAATTCAGAGTCCCAGAGGTACAATATGTTGGACAATTCATATCAAATCGGGGGTTCATCCTGACAGCAATCAAATCAAGGCAATTGTGGAAATGCCAACTCCATCAAGTAAAGCAGAGATACTTAGGTTCTTAGGTATGACCAAATATCTTTTACAATTTATACCCAATCTGTCTCATATTTCAGCGCCATTACGTTGCTTAACAAGGAATGATACAGACTGGTCTTGGCATCCAGAACATGCCCAAACATTCAACAAACTTAAGTCCTTAGTGACTCAATCTCCTATACTTACTATATTTGATAGCAAAATACCCATTACTGTTCAAGTTGACGCCTCTAAAGATGCCGTGCTTATATTATTCAAAACGGCCGCCCAGTAGGATTTGCATCATGAGCCCTCACAGAAACTGAACAGTGGTATGCACAAATTGAAAAGGAACTACTTAGTATTGTATTTGGAGTATCAAAGTTCCACCACTACGCATATGGCAGAGCCGTCCTAATTCAGACTGACCACAAACCCCTCTAATCTAACTTTTAAAAGGATATCAACAAAGTATCATCACACCTTCAACGAATGCTCCTTAAACTTCTTAAATACACACTTAATGTCAAATACTTTACTGGTAAGCAGAGTTTTTTGGTTCACTCCATGTCAAAACATTTCCCTATTTCACAAGGAAAAAAAGAGAAGTTCGTTGACTCTACTAATAGTGATCATTATCTTCAGTCATTATTAGTGTTTGATCAAGATGGGTGGCCTAGGGCGAAAAACAATATCCCTCACCAAGTTAAGCATTTTTGGAGCATGCGCCATGACATTCATGTCGAAGATGGCCTAGTATTTCTTGCTGACAAGTTGGTGGTACCTGAAGTTGAATTAACTGGTAAGGATGTCGTCATACCTTCTACTTATCTTATGGCCATCCCCTTTCTGACATAAGTACACCTGAAAAACCTGCTCAGCAACAGGAAATGCCACAGCATTCCCAACCTAAATCCCCAAAGAAAACACGCTATGGGGTGACAAATAAATGTTCCCATTAGATACCAGAAGGTTGATTGAACTCTAAGCCTATTTCAATTTATGTTGTATTTCTTCAGTGAATGTTTGTAGACCATGTTCATTAGTTGTATGTCAGATGAAATTATACTGAATCTCAAAGGGGAGATGTTGTATATTAGTAATATTTCATATATTAAGTTGGTAGTCTTAAGAAATGTTATTAGTGATGTATAAATATACTCAGTGTAATATTGTAACTTCTTAAATAAGTATGACACTAAAAAGCTACTCTGATATTAGCTTAAATGGTTTAGTTATTGTGTAACTGAAACAAACAAAATTCCATGTAAGATACTTGAGGAAACGTACTTGTGCTTGTAGGCTTAGTTGTACTCAAAAGATAGTAATTATCAAGGTCAATCTGGAACACAGGGATAGCTGCTAGGATTGGTTAAAGAGGCTGAGGATACTCACTGTTGTGGATAGGGCCTATATACATATTTTAGAGACAGTGCTCCATGCCTCAACACAATCTTTAAACAAAACATTGATGTATATGAGCAGCGAATGAGGCACACTGCCTACTACATCCTGTCTGGTTACAGAGTACTGATTTTTAAGAAGGAACTTTTTTATGCAGGAGCTAAGCTGTTTAGCACTTTACCAGTATCTTACTAAACAGCACCTGAATAATGAAGACATGGTTGAAGAAGTGATTATTGTGTAGACCGTTCTACAATCTGAAGAAGTTCAAGACATGGAAGGAAGATGGACTTGATAATTTAGTTATGTAAATTTTATGACTATATTGTTTAACAATCTGACACCAATCCAAATTTACATGATCTCAAATTCAAGCTCACTCATAAATTCATCATAATCATCATCAACTGTTTACAACATGGGGCCGGGTCTTTTTTTGTAAAATCAGGGTGTCTTCTGGGTCACGTAAGTCACCAAGTCACGAAAAGTTACCAATTGCAAAAAAAAAAAAAAAAAAAAAAAAAAAAAAGTAACGAAAGTCCCTGAAAGTCATGACTTTTCAATATTTTAGTAATAAAGTGACGAAAATATTCTTGTTTGAATTTCCCGCACATTGTAACAACGCGAACCCGTCGAATATCAAGTCACCCACTACCGATGATGCCATGTGCTAGCCACAAGTTGCCCGATTGTTTTTACTATGATACCAAAGACAAGTTTAACATTCTCCATCTAGTTAAAGTTTAATGTTGTGTGTGAGTGCATTATGCCTATAAATGCATTATATAATGTTCAACCATTTACCGAAGGAATTTTGTGATCAAAAAAGGTCACCAAAAAGTCACTAATTTTGGTTTCTCCATTGTAGACACCCTGAAAATTTCTCTATCTTTCTCTTTCCTTCCACCATTCTTCCTCCTTTAATTGCTTTCATTCTTCACCGCTTACTTGCACACTTTCTGTTACCTGCTCCTCCCATCTCTTTCTTGACCTTACTTTGTATTTTTCCAACATACTTAATCTTAATCATCCTCTTTGGCAACCTTGCCTTTTCCATCATTATATGCCCATACTATCTCATGCATTCCCTCCTGTACTCCCCTCTTTCCCGGATAACTTCATTTCTTATCTTGTTCCTCCTTATGACAGCTATCATTCTGCTCACAAATTTTATTTGGCCTCCACTTACCTAGTCTCTTACATTACCAGTAAACCTTGATTCACACGTTCGCCAAAAATAAAAAGCAGAATCTTCCTCAGTTGCGCAGAAATTCACACGATTAACGTTGACCCATGATGTATTGCAAATCTAACTTAAAACAGATTATCAACATATTTTATTTTCTAGTGGATAAACATTTATTTTAGATCATTCTCCCTATGAATGTTTTCAAATTATAATGCTGTGTTGTGGCACAATCCAATACATTGATACACACACTTTCCATTAACAGATTGTTTCAAATCTCTTCACAACGACCAACAAAGCTGTCTGCTTTCTTCTGGCTGTAGAGCGAATGCATTGTCAAATGCACATGCACACTGATTTAATATGGTTGGTTTTGAGATTTGATTGGTTCTCCTATGTGAACATCTCAGGCATAATGGACGAAGAGGAGATGAGTTGAACTTTAGTGGAACAGTTAGCTCCAATAAGGCGGACATCTTGTGATTGGCTTGGAACTTTTCACGTGACCACGTTTCTGTTCTGCGCTAGTTTTTGGTGAACTTGTGAATCCACAGTCATTGTCTGTGTTTCTGGTGCATATGTGACAATAAGTACAAAGTACGCCCTAAACAGCACTTCCTACACTTATAGAGCTTTTCTCTTCTCCATATCAGGTCTCACACACCTTTAGAACAACTCCCACTGTTGCCCTAGAGAGCTTATTAGATCCTCTCTACTAGGCCTTATTCTTTTCCTTGCCATTACCATCACTTAACACTTCAATATGCTAAATTTAATTCTACACTCTTTTACTTCCTTATTCCATTCCTGTAGTTCTTTCTTCCTGTAATCCCTCTTCCTTCTCCCCCCAAACCATCAGGTAATTAACAAACATCTTGGCTTTGATTCTTTCCTCCCTGGGTTTCCTTGCCCCTTTATTTTTGGCCATTTCCATTACCATTAAAAATAACAGTGGTGAGAAAGCACTCTCCTGTTTCACTAAATTTTTTATTTAGAACCTGGATCAACCTCGGTAGTCTTGTGTGTAAAGTTCTCACCTCAAGACCCACTGTGGGTTCAAACCCAGTCGGGATTGATGGATTTGTCTTTAGCAATAAAAATCCGTAGCACAACTTCCTTCAGAAGGGAAGTAAATCCGTCACTCCCATGTCAATTGTGGCATGTAAAAGAACCTTGAATGGTATGTGAAAATATCTTTCCCAGCAAAATTGGTAGATCCTTTTGCTCTCTCTCATAGAGAATCTCGTGTGCTGATATAATCAGTCGGTTCAGAACGTGCATGTTAAGTACCTCAAATAAATAAAATCCCATATGTCTTTCTAAATCTTCCTCAAACTTGTCCTTTTATTCTGCTGGCTACCCCACTTGTGCATACTCCTGTACCACTTCCACCTTTATTCCTTACTCTGTAACTGTCATCTTTATCCATCCTAAGCACCACATCTTACTACCCGTTCGGGTTATACGCCTATGTACTAATTACAAATTTGTGTGGAGGAAGAGTAGAAAACCATTTAGGGAAAACCACCCTCAGTGTACCTGGCCAGGTCGAACCCCATCTTCGGCAGTCCAGTCCAAGAGTAGTGCGTTAGACCGTGCTGCCACCAAAGCGGGTAAAGAAATTCTTCAAGGTTATTTTTCCTAATTATTTTATTTGTATATTCAACAAAAATACTAGCAACCATCATTCATACAGACATAGTTAACCAGGGTGTCCACCATCCGGGAAAATCAGGGAATACTGGAATTAGTCAGGAATTTGAAGTGGCCGGGGAAAAAATGGGAATAAGTCGGAAATTTGGTAAATTATAAAAAATATCTGGGAAAATGTTGTTTTACTCAAAATATGAATTATAATGATCAGTAAATTACAATGTGATTCAAACTATCTTTTTTTGTTTGTAGCTGTGTAATATATTTTATAATTTTTCTAATTCCTAACAGACTATGTTAATACAGATAAAGAAACTGTTTATTTAAATTTTAAAACTTATTATTCATAAAAAATATTAACAAAAGCCACTGGGGTGGGGTGAAGGGAGAAGGATAGAAGGGTGTGACATACTTTTGGGTTAGAAAATGATCAGGGGAAATCAGGGAAAAAGTTGGAAATTTCATTGGTCAAGTTGAGTATACATAGTGTTAACATTTTAGTGCACAAACAAAATAATTATCACAAACAATTTTTAGATGGGCATAATATTATGTTTTTAGAAGAATTGTGTGATTTTAATCAAATTTTGACCCTACTTAGTGAACATTCACTATAGGCTAACTTATAATATATCCAGGTTTAAGCCTACACACTATGAACATATAACAAAAAATTTGTTTGGAAGCACTAGATAGGTATACCCCTACATAAAATGAGCCCATTCATATTTATATAAAGTAGGTTCCTCTTAATAATCCCTTTTTTCATGTTTTGCAGGGAAATGGTTTTAATTATTCATGGATTCCCAAATGATATATCAGCCCTAAGGGTAAGTCTTGTTACACCTGAATGTGCTGCTAAGCTATTACAGTTAAATATAGTTAAAAAATGACACAAGTGTATGAGAATTGAACTTGCAACATTTGGCTTAGTATGCCAATGCTCTTATCACTAAGCTTTCCATGTTAATCTCGTTTTTGAGTCATTCATTACTCATTGTTTAAGGTAGAGTCTGTGAATGACTTGTGAAATTTCAGCTACTTAATAGCAAGCTATCAGATATGATTTTGGGACAGCATTTATTCTGCCACTTGTACAAGTTTAATTATCCTGTATATTTTGAGTTAAAATAAAATAATTTACATTGGAAAACCATCATAATGCTTTTTTAAGGTAGCCTATAAAACTTTTGCATAGAATTATAGTCTAATTAATTATTTAAAGGTGAAATATTCAATAATTTTAATTAAATAAAAATTGAGTGTTCACGTACACATATTTTCACACATGCAAACCAATTTCATTCACTAATCATGCTTAGCTTTTTACAATGCTATGAAAAAAAATCTAATAAATTATATAACATATTGTATAAGTATTACTAGGCAATAGGACCCAAACTATCACACATATAGTACACTGTTTCTTTGTTATACCACTATAATTACATATTTTGTTGCTATTCTTACACACCTAAGAAGATCACAAGTCAGATAATACCAAGATTTATAAAGTTTGATCATTTTGAATAATTATACATTGAAAATTAAATATTGACAGAAATGTGTGTTGACCAGTGATCTATGTGGTTTATGATGTCATTCTGTGTTGACCCATGATCCTTTGTGTTACAAATTTTTATGGCACATCTTTTCCTATAGCCTTAATATAGAATTGTTTATTTAATAAATATTTTTGAAATGTAAATTTATTAATCCATCAGAGGTTAGGAAGTCAGATTTGTATCATAGGCTTATAATTATTTTAAACAATAATTTATGCTTTTATGTTTGTGATGTCATCTAATGGGTATGGGAGTTGAAGTCACTTTTGTTCGGATTGATTCTTCCGTGAAGTTACATTGTGTAGGTTCATTTTTAAATGTTTTAAGATTTCTTCAATCAAGCTGAAAAGACAATTGTGTATTATCTTTAAGAGTTGGGTTTTCTATAAAAAAAAAGGTTGAAATATGGTCATTAGAGACAACTAGTGTATGTGTGTAAAAACGCTTATTTTTTGGGATATAGTTTGAGGTGTGCCATATGTTTGTGAGTTAGGACACCTTTTCACCCATACAACACTACAACACAATGCAGCAGAGACAGGTCCTGTAATTTGGGTGCACTACCTTTTTTGCCCCTTCCCAAGTGATGCATTGTCTCTTTTCACTATGTAAAATATATTATAAAATACAACTATTTTATTTATAATAAAAAGCCTTAAATGTGCGATATTTTATTCCAAATTTGTATAAGTAGGGGTGTGATGTATTCGTTTTTAGGTATAGTTATTTGTAGGATCATAATATATTAATCTTGATTTTAGTTTGAATGGGCATGGCAGCATCCAGACAAGTCTAGACGTCTAAGACATATTCCAAGGAAAAAATTGTCAGAAAAATCTTTCGACTATTGTTTACGTATTTTATCTGAAATGTTGCAAGTAGGACCATGGTATCGGTTGGCTTTGACAATCCATTGGATTAAACAAGAGTATTCTCAAGCATTCCCTGTAAGTAATTATTCTTTTCCAAGTAGGTGTTAATATATTTTACTTAAAAGACAATTTTTGACTAAAACCTTTTTGCATATTTAACACTCATTTAAATTCTCGTTCATAATTGAAATATTAGATAGATCAAAATTACTTTCACTTAGCGGTATTTGATTTTGTATTTGTATTTATCAAATATTTTCCATAGATATTGTCATGTAATTAGTTGCTAAAAAAATATAGCCTTGTAAATAGTGAGATACTAAATTTATAATGTTCAAGTGGGCCTATTGAAATATTTTAGAATCCCGGTTGGTTGTACTGAAGGTGGTTTTTCATTCTCTCTACATGTAAATGTGGCTATACTTCCTCCAAATTAGACCTGCTTCATCTCCAACTCATTAGTATAATTAGTACATATGCATAGAATGTCAACAGGTAGTAAGACATGGTACTAAAAAAATAATATGGTAAAACTTGGGGTGCAGCAAAATTTCATATATTTATTTTAGTACCGTGTCTTACTACCCGTTCAGGTTATACACCTAAGTACTAATTACACTAATGGATTAGGAATTGGGAAGGATGCATTTAGAGGAAATGAACCTGCATTTGCATGGGGAGAGAGTGGAAAACCATTCAGGAAACACCCCCCCCCCTACCAGTTCACCCGACCGAGATTCGAATCTCGATCTCCCGTCCTTGGCAGTCTAACTCAACACGACTAGCGCGTTACTAACTATGCCACCGAGGCAGGTTCAATTCAAGGATTAAAAAGGTAGTAAGTATACTTGATTAAAAATATTTTTTTAATGAAAGATTATGTGAGATTAAAGTTTTAAAATGCTCAGAATATGATTGTCTGGTTTGTTTTTGTTTCATTTTAAGGTTTTTATTAACACACAGCAATTCTTAGAAGCATGCCCAAACTCATTCCTCCAAAGTTTGAGTGGATGAGGTTTTTTTTATGGCCACCTAAATCTTTATTTCAAATACATTAATTTGAAACTTTTGATAAAAGCTTAATAGAGAACATATAAGTAAATATACAAAATAAAAGTAAATTTAGATAATAGAGGAAAAACGTTTCATTTGGATTTCGGAAAACTAGGACTTTACAAACATTAAGGGCCCGGTCGTTGGAAGTGAAGAGTCGCGACAGCGCCAGCCCCCAATTAACGGTAACAGAAGAAAGCAATTGAGTTTTACTTTGTCTCGGTGGCTCAGTCATATCTACAGTGTTGCCAGAGCTATCAGCACTTTAGAGCCCACCTCTACCCCTCACCCTTCCAAAGAGTGGGCTTGAGTTGGCAAACAAAGCTCTAATCCTCTGCAACCTTTATCTCAGGTAGCGATCACCTTCGTATTGGAAGGAGTCAGAGTCCAAAACGTGTACAAAGCCTTGACTAGGGCTGTTAAGGGCAATAACCTAAGATTGTCCCAAATAGAAGGCAATGCATTTGTCAACTGGATGGGCTTTCATTGAAATTCATCCTGGTCATAGCATACACAAATTTGAAGTTTTCAGGCTCTCACATAATATGTCCATTCGTAATAAAATTGGGGTATAGTCTGGTTTGTCAGTGATGGGGAGGTTGGGCTTCAAATACCGGCTGGGTGTATGCCCACAAAGAGTGTTTTATAAGGTTTTCCACTCTATCTTCACACAAATGTGGTTACATTTTTCTAAAATTTACTTTACTATTCCCTACCCTATTAATGCATTTAAATGGGAATATATCAGACAAGTAGCTGTACACAATACAATAGGAACAATAAAAATATTAAAGTAATAAACAAAAGTCTCCTAGAAAGTAGAAACTGTACCATGCAAGAACTGAGAATACATATTAAATTACAAAATTATTTGAATAATAAATACAATTTTTTTGTATCTATACATTATTACATTAAAAACATGAAATAATAGTTAAATGGTGATTTATTGTAGATCAACATTTTATTGGATAAATAATAATAACACAAATATTAAAAAAATGTCATTGCTTAAATATTACTCCCAACACGATTAAAAGCAACAATTACTATACATTGGTAATATTATTTAAATGCTAAAGCAATCAAAATAAATTACACAAAGGAAA
>CABFOW010002443.1:68583-101380 GCA_902141385.1 Timema californicum | reverse complement strand
ATTACTATTGTAGGGATCCTAATTGAGTTGTATTTATTGGAGCGGGTAGTATGATTTACTGCGATACGTGCGTTTACGTCATAATGGGGCGGGGTCCTTTTGTAACATTTTACAACGTAATGTTAAAAATCGAGGTCATGTATTGAGATCGTAAAAAAAATCTAACCTGAGATGTTGATGGATGTCGACGTTTTATAACCCCCCGAGCCCTAAGAATTGTTTTTGAAATGACGTATGTCTGTGTGTCTGTTTGGCTCTAAAATTAAAAGTAGTTTAATAAAGGGCGAAAAAATAAAAAATTGATTTTCTTATAATCGGCTCTAACGATTTTGATTAAAATTCGTATCTAGGCTTTGATTAAGATTATAAATAAAATGGATATTTTTAATTTTTTATGAAAATGAATTTTAGGGTACTTTACAGAAGCGGAAATTTCCTTATCTCCACAACCCAAGAGTATATATATTATTTCATTTATGATCTTTCTACAACAATGTATAGACCTATTATTTAGTTTCACAAATCTTATGAGTTTTTAGCAAATGTATATTTTAAGATAAAAGTGAAAGTTTGTGTGGTGCACCGGACCATTAATTTTTATTTGAACGAGTTCACTCAAAGTTCGCTGGAATAAAACTAGTTCAAGCGAACGCGTTCTTTCAAATGATTTCTATAATTAAATTTATGTCTTGTTAGTTTTAATGGCTTGATTACATTCTTTAAAAATATTGATTACATTTCGATCTAAAAAGGCGTTTATTTTCACTCTTTTTAGGACTATCGTTTTGGAGGTCCAAACATATCACAAGATTGTCAAAATGAAGCCATAATTTTCAGTATTAGTTTCTCTTTATGGAGAAATAGAGGATGGAAGAACAAGTCAAGATAGATTTCACAGATAAGGGTCCCATTTTTATTATATTGACGTTCCATTTGCTCATGTTGAAATACAGAAATAAGAGAAATGAAAGTAGTAAACCATTGTAACATTCCGACAGATAAATTATACGACAAGGGAAGAGGATTGGTGAGGGGTGAAGGGGGAGGGAGAGGTTTGTTCGTACCAGAAAAGGAGGGAGTGGGGGGAGTGGGCTGTTTGCCTGTAAGAGCCCAAAAGCCTTATTAAATTCCAACTGCTCCGTGCCGCTTGCGTTTACGTTAGGTTTCAGAAAGAGAAGGGAAAGCGGGTCCATAGGATTGCACCCCTTGGTTTCGGGGAGACTTTTAAAGTTTACCCCCTACCCTTCCTCCAACCCATTTTGCGGTGGCTTCAGAATGGAATGGCAAGGAATGAAGGAGTTGAGGGGTAGGGGGTAAGGTTTGTCTGGTATTTAGAGCTATAGCATTTGTGTTGTTTGTATAAAACTCCAAATTTGTCTTCTTCACAATTCCATCCTTTCAAAAACAATAAACTTACATAACTATTCTTAAGAGAGTTCAAGGAGCAACATAATAAATCGATTATTTGTCACTTTGCTAAAGATGATTTTTCTTTTCAAAGAGATATTGGGTGACCAAAATTTTATATTTATTCTTTTGTCTAGGAAATCACGAATAGGTTTTGAGTAATGTAATCATTTTGGTAAAAATAAATAAAACATTGAGGGCTACGTTTTCAAATATTTCCGTTTTATTTAAAAGGTGTGTATACAAATAGTTATTTTTAAAATTCGTATTAAGTATTTATTCCACTATTAATACCTTCCTTGATAATATTCTGTACACAATGACATTCTTACAAGCCATTGTAAGCAAGTATTCCACTATTAGTTTTAAATGTTACGTACACTTAGTTTACCCTGAAAAGTAACAAACTTACCTTGCCTGTTTACACTATGGGATGGCTTAAATAATAACTCTATGGCGAGCTTGTCAAGGTGAAACCACAAGCTTTCATCGTAAATGGAATGCACATATTGGCACTTGCATAAGTAAAGTTAACAAATTCTCCACCTGCACTCCATCCCCATTTTATGTTGGGCACACGGACTAAATTTCATATCATCTAGTCAGGTTAGACAGTGAGTGATAAGGTGGTTGGGCTGGGTTGGAATCCTGGCCGAATTTATTGATTATAGATTACTCTAAATTTTTTTTCCACTCCTTCCTACGAAAAACTATTCAGAATCAATTTTAAATCCTGAATTTAATTATTTTTAGATTAGAATGTAAGTATTAACAGCTGTGTTAAGTAATACTGATGTATCGACCCTCCCTCCATCCTCTCAACAGCGTTACGTGGTTTATGAAGGACCCTAAAGCTTTTTGTTGTCTTTCTTACAATGCCATCTTATCTTTTTTGTTATTAAACAAATAATATTAAACATTGGTACCTTTGGTTTCATTTTTAACTAAATAACTATTCATCTTTATCTATTAATCTGACTACTCTGGCAGATGTTATGTCAGGTTATTAGAAAAATCAACTATTATAATAATTATTTTACAAAATCTATGTAACTATTGTCTATAATTTTGGCACTTAAATCAAATACAAATATAATTCAATTACTTATTAAACCCAAGCTCGTGTTCAGTTAAAATAGTTTTAGTTAAAATGTGGGGTGTTGTCATAAAACACGACCTTGTTGACAGTCTCTAATGTTTGGCCATTATTATCTGGTAAACGGCTGAGTGCATTTGAAATACAAACAAAACTAATGTGTTTTTATTCCATATTTTGATATCTTTTCAGTCATTAATCAAAGTTACGCTGCCTGTATTTCGACATAAATTGTTAATATTTGCTTACCTGCTCTTGAGTGCAATGTTGGATTAGTTTTGTAGTTCTAATCCATAGTAGTATTATAGTTTTCAACAGGCATTCTCAAATTTAAAAAGTATAAAAACTTTTCTAGCACCTCTCTTTGGTAGTTGTCCTAATTTGGTTTAGTCTTTTTAAGGAGGTAGTACGCTTATTTAAATACTAAGATATACGTTTTTTATGTTATGGAGCTATAAATAAATTTATTTTTACTATAAATAGAAACAAAAATAATATTGAAATTTGAATAACATTACTATTAAGAGTTTTTGTATGTATTTTATTGTTAGAAAGTAAAAAGTGTTGCCACGGGATAATTATCGGCAATATTCTGTAAAGATGTCTAGGACGCTTCATTGTGAAAACTCGAGTGACGTTCCATCAATGAACGTCAAAATGTAATATATTTAGATAGCGCCAAAAGTGTTTTGCTGCAGAGTAGTTAATAATGTTTTTATTAAAAGCCATTCCTTCATAGCAAAACATAACCTATTATGTGTGAACAAATAAAAAAATTCGATAAAATTGAGATGGAAAATGTTAAAATAAACTATTTGGTGTTTTTGGAAAAATTTTTAATTATAATAAATAGAACAGGAATAGAATAAAATAATAATAGAATAGTTATCTGATTAAATCAAAGATCAAGATAGTGAACCCGCAAATACGATATTTTAGTGCAAGATATTTTAGAACGTGACCAGTTAATTAGGCTTAGTGGGAAACTAAATTTTTAAAAATCTTAGAAAACAATATATCCGTACTCCGTAGTTTTATTATTTAAATTGTTTTTAATAAGGCATTTTGATAGTGTTAAGTAAAGAAAGAAAAACTTTATTTCTACACAAATTACAATACTATAACATATGTTTATGTCTAACATTTTATATTCTGGCAAGACTATTTTTTGAGGAGTTTGGATTGTTAAGTGAAATTGGTTCTCAAATATTGTTTAATATACACTTTTTATTTTGTTGTAGTCTATCTGTTTTGGGTTCTACAAGTGTTGAAAAATGTATATTTGAGCTAACCTAAGCTAAATTAGTATTATCTTGAACCTATACAATGATTTTCTTACCAATGGGCATTTTCTAATGCTAGATAAAGCTACTAAGTCTACTTTCAAGTATTCATTCGTCAATTCACGTTATCTTCAGCAGTCACTTTTAATATTTATCAATCTATAAAATAACACTTAATGTTACCACCCACTCTACTACCTTTTATCTACGGCCACACTAGACGAAAAGGAAAGTGAGGTTAAGCTATATAAAGTTATATAGAAGAAAGACATTAGCAACAATTTGATACCAAGATGAAAGTTTTATTTAAAATAATAAGAATTTAAACAATAATTTACATGGCCTTAAAAATCCATCAGGGGTTGTGTTGAAATTCATATTAAACAAATAATGCGCAGTACTATCTTGTAGATGTTTCCAAACATTAAACATGTTCTTGTCAACTAGGTCATTATGGAAAAGACAATCACTCGTTCCAACAACACAATGCCAGTTTCGCAACAGTGAATATTGACAAAACAACCTAAAGTGTTGACTATCCGAGCAAATTACCTTATAAATGTATAGTCAGATATGTATTGACTACAAAAAGAAAAGAACCTAATGGGCATCTTTGAAATTGGTACGAATGTTGTCTGCTGTGCTACATTGAATACAGACAAAAAAGAAAAAGGTAAGTTAAATTTAATATCGTGCAGATATTTCGGGAAACACGGAGTTTGGCTTACAGATCATAGGTCAAACTCCCGCGGGACTATTAAATGTAGCCACAACTGCGGAAGTTAACAATATCCATACTTGTTAGTTAAAATGTTATAGCATACAAAAGAAGTCTAGATAAACCACAATTAAATTCAATTAAATGATTTGGAAAATATTCAAAGTTAAAATCAATTTATCAGCAAAATCTTACGTTACTTTACCAAACAATTCAAAATAAGAAAACATCGTCAAAATATGAGTTTACATTAACAGCTAAATTCAGATAATTCAAATAAAATACTTCTAGCAAAAAATAGTTCAAAAATATGGCAATCTGATATATTCAGTGACCTCACTGACACTAGCGCCCAATTGTCGGGAAAAAGAATTAGGTGTCTCATTACAAAATTTAGTATAACAAACAATATTGGTTTTAGCAAATAATTTACTTTGCCTATACATATTTATCTCAATAAATACGTTACTTTAATTTCAAAATTGAACAAGCCATAGTTCAAGTCTATTAAAATAATATCGATGAAATAAATATATATAAAATACGAAAACATTCTGAAAATGTCTAAGTACATGACCGGACTTATCCTGACGGCGTCTAATACAATATTCTAGGACATGACTTCTCCTGAAAGCGTCCAATTTAATAGTCTAAGACATGACTTCTCCTGAAGGCATACAATTTAATAGTCATATAGTCTTCAGAATCACCGAGCTTAAATAGTGTTTCTAGTCGCTCGGGGTTTAAAGAGAAGGGAGGTTCTCCATATTCGTCGCTGACGTCCCATCGGCTACTTCGATGGATGAAAATCAGCACGTACACCATCGATCAATCTTGGATTGGCTGGCCTCTCTCCATTACGTCCGCCAGTGTTGACAAAATATCTTTTTGACCAGATATACGTCGATGACATCCCACATCACGTGCTGTCTAGGTGGAAGATTCCGTCTTGCCCGCAGGCGGCAGGTAAGTCGTAATTCCGGTACTGTTTTGAGGGTCATTCTTGAGTTCCATTGGAATCATTTTGACTCGTATGCTTAACACATCAGATGCAGTTACCCCAAGCCTCATTCATCCCACTCTTCAATTTAGTACGCGGCGAGTATAGTCCAGTCTTGAAGGTTGTTCTTGCCAGAAGATAAAAATGGCACTAAGTACATGAACATTTTATTGATTGCAGGGAGTTTATTCTTGTTTGATATGGCTTAGTATTGTAGACGGATTCTACATTGGACTAATAAATACGTTACTTTAATTTCAAAATTGAACAAGCCATAGTTCAAGTCTATTAAAATAATATCGATGAAATAAATATATATAAAATACGAAAACATTCTGAAAATGTCTAAGTACATGACCGGACTTATCCTGACGGCGTCTAATACAATATTCTAGGACATGACTTCTCCTGAAAGCGTCCAATTTAATAGTCTAAGACATGACTTCTCCTGAAGGCATACAATTTAATAGTCATATAGTCTTCAGAATCACCGAGCTTAAATAGTGTTTCTAGTCGCTCGGGGTTTAAAGAGAAGGGAGGTTCTCCATATTCGTCGCTGACGTCCCATCGGCTACTTCGATGGATGAAAATCAGCACGTACACCATCGATCAATCTTGGATTGGCTGGCCTCTCTCCATTACGTCCGCCAGTGTTGACAAAATATCTTTTTGACCAGATATACGTCGATGACATCCCACATCACGTGCTGTCTAGGTGGAAGATTCCGTCTTGCCCGCAGGCGGCAGGTAAGTCGTAATTCCGGTACTGTTTTGAGGGTCATTCTTGAGTTCCATTGGAATCATTTTGACTCGTATGCTTAACACATCAGATGCAGTTACCCCAAGCCTCATTCATCCCACTCTTCAATTTAGTACGCGGCGAGTATAGTCCAGTCTTGAAGGTTGTTCTTGCCAGAAGATAAAAATGGCACTAAGTACATGAACATTTTATTGATTGCAGGGAGTTTATTCTTGTTTGATATGGCTTAGTATTGTAGACGGATTCTACATTGGACTACAATAGAGGAGCTTACTATTTCAGGAAGTTTATTAATATTGTGGTTTCATACAGAGTGGGTAGCATGACTTAAAGATTAGTATGGGGGTGGTGTGATGTAACATCACCAAATGTTACATTAATATAGTAAAATGTTATCAATAATAAGCGAAAAACTAGTGTTTGTATTTTCTAAAAAGTTGACGCAAATATCGCACCTCTTAAGTTTTGGGTGAACTGAGAAAAAAACATATATCTAGCTTTATTTAAACGAATACAATTATTTTTAATAGGTTTTCAAAAGATACCATTTTTAAATAACTAGGTTTGTTTTAATAGTGTTTACTAACCCACTTTGTTGGCTGCATGGTCTAAGGAGTCAGTCTCTTAATAGACTAGAGCCCCGATGATGGGGAGAACGGGGCTCGATCCAATCGGGTGTACCGATGATAGTTTCCCTAAACGGTTTTCCACCAACCATTCATGTAAATACGGGTACACTTCCCATAGTTCAACCCTCCAAATCCCCAACACAATAGACCAGTATAGTAAATAGTGCATAGGCGTACAACCCGAAAGGATAGTTCGACGCGTACTAAAGATAATTTTAAAAAAAATCTTTCTTCATAACTGCCTGTCCCCTAGTAGTAGATTTAGCTCTGTGAGGTATTTCCTATCAAGTAGGCAGCGCGCTTAGCTTGGATGTACTTCGGGAAGTTGGGTTATTCTTCGTGCAGCAAGAAGTCATAAAAAAAAAGTTGATCATTCGTCCTCGATTATAGGGGAGGTCCCTGGGATAAGACTTATACCTCGATTTGATGTTGGCCTTGATTTGTTGGATAAAGTAATATAGTATTGTATATTCATATGAATTGAATACAAAAATGTCAATCGAGTCATTTGATAAAAAGTTCAAATATAAAATATCTCCAGAATACATATCTTCATAACAAACGACTGATATTTCTCAATCATTCTGACTTTGGTCTTGACTTGTGGCTCTAACTTATGTTGGTACTTTCATGTATCGCATCCTATCACTTTATATACAGGATGTTACTGGATAAGACAGCCAAACTTTGAAAAGTGGTAGCGAATTGAAAAACTAACTAAAAATGCTCTTTGAATATTAACTCCTTTTCGATTCACTTTGGATCAAATAGGAAAAACTAAATAAAAATACTTTTTTCGGAATATAAAGTGAAATAACACTAAAAATGCTTTGTCTATAAAAAAAATAGTAGAATTAGTACAAGAATTGAGCAGCAATAAATTAGAACTAAGATTACCCTACATCGCCTCTGATTTTTGTTTAATTTAGGAGGAATCATTTATAAAACATCCAATAAGATATGTGAAAGTCATAAAAAAACCTTTGTTATTTGGCTAAAAACATTAGAAAAATTTTTACCATCCGGGGTTTAGGTGGTACGTAACATACATATATCAATATAAGAAATAGCATGAAGAGGGTAGGTTTGAAAAAGGTAAATTTAATTAATCATAAGGCAGAACAAGGTACACAATATATCTTAGGAACACCATCTTAATTAGCATGGTCTATAAACTTGACTGAGTTATGCTACTTATTAGGGAGACAAAAGTAAACATGGTGTGAAGCGCCCATTAGCTGTACGATAACAGATTAGAAAAGCTAATAACAATCCGTCTGTTTGATACATTAACATGGAACATTCAGCAGACAATAGTACCGGGCAAGTTCAAAGTCTGTCTCGGCTATTACCTTTTCTTAGGCTGGCGCACGACCCATTGGTCTAAGCCAATAGGGCAACAATAATACAATAGTTGGGAACCCCATAAAAAGGGCTATCAACACAAATTAAAGTCAAAATAGTAGATACCACTAGCCGTGCCAGAAAGGCCGAAGCGGCCCACAAGTTGAGCACCCAAGTGGTGTACAACATAAATTAAACATGGAATATTAGAAACCACGAGCCGGGCCAGAAAGGCTGAAGCAGCCCACAAGTTGAACACCCAAGCGGTGTACAACATAAAATTAAACATGTCTAACTAGGCAACGCCCCAAGGCCCTGAACAATTAGAATTCTCTCTTTCACGGCTAGCCACCTCTAAGACTGCTAAATAGTCATACGGGTTAAGGTGTGGGACTCACTCCCATTGAAACTGCTGGTCATAAGGACTCCACATGAAAAATGTGAATCACCAAACTACTTCACTTTATATGCTACCAATCAACTGTTTCCACCAACAATAGCGTGGTTACGCCGTTTAAGGTGTGGTTTCCACTCCTATTGAAACTGCTGGTCCAAGGACTCAGCAAGAAGCCTGCGTGAAGCGCGAAAGGATACTATTAGATATAACAAACTGCGACAGACATTAAGTTATATAATAGGCTAAGCCTCTAAATTAATATTCCCTAAGGACTACGATGTGAGTCCAACCATAGTATGGGCTATTCCCGATTCCTTTATTGATATATCGAAGTCCAGGCTACTTTCTACGGTTCGGTCGGTCTCTCGGCGAGAAAATTTTGATCGCCGCTAAATGTAGGTTAAGTTTGTTGAGAGACAACTTTCTAGGAGACGTTGAATAATAGCAATCATATCGTTGTCAAGAGAAGCATGGAGATTTATAGTGGTCGAAACGCAGTGCATGCTGGGACGGACAAGAAGAGGGGGTGATTGACCATCTAGGGAGTTCTGGAAGGTTGACTCCACCTAGAGAGCTGATTGAGTGCCGTCTTCAGTTGATCTGGAAACTCGAACCGGTCAAGTGCGATATAATNCTTCTGTTGATCAAGAAACTCGGACCGGTCAAGTGCGATATAATTGAATGGCACGGTCCCTCCACCATTCTGACGGCATCGCTTCTGACGGGGCCGGAGTCGTTCCATGAAGTATCCAAGACGTTGGTATGTAACACAGACATCTATGTATTAGAAAACTTGTATGTAGACCAGGGAAGAATAATATGTGTGTGTATTTTACCCATAATTAGTTGCTTCAAATTTTAGGGTCGAAAAAAGGGCTGAACTGGCTTAGCCCATTACAATTTAAATATATTAAGTTAGAAACTTACTTCGGAAGTTGTGTACCAATAAATTACTTTTAAGTTAACATTCTGCACATAGTTATTTGTTGACTCTTTTAGGAGTTATTCAAAGTCAAATATCTTTGTTTCGATGATTAAAGGTAATTTAACAGGCCATTATTTTGAAAAAAAAAATTATCAAATATTGTATCTGATATCTGTTGGTTTTTTTACTCGAAATGGAAGCGAATCTCATAATTACATAATTACATTTTGAGTTCGTTTATCGATGCCCTTACTAATTTCAAAAGTTTTTCTGCGGTTTAATCCAGGAACACCATTTATATAGAGAGATGGATGGATGGAAGGATGGATATTTATCACTACATTTCATTGACACACTCCAATTAACAGGAATATAAATATCATTATTATAAGATGTATCATGTTCTATTTAAATGGCAAATACCTTCTCTCATCAGTGACTTTAGAGTGACTATTTCCAAAATGTCAAATAAAAATGTTGTTACTTAATAAAACAAATTAGGAGTATAATTAGGTCTAAATTGAGTCCCCAAGCAAAGAGAGGAAACTCTTATATACTGGGGACTGACCCATGTCTCTTTGGTAAAAAGATTCAGCTGACGCTTTGGTCTCGCATTTTGATTCTATTATTCGTCAGCTATGTTTTCTAGATGGAAGAAATTAGAGGATATACATTTTTGGAGCCAAATAATTATATTCTCTCTCGTCTAGAAGATGTAGGGCGTGATCTGAAATACGAATCTTGCTTTCTTGCTTATTTTATGGGAGATCAAAAAATGTGGGTCACTGTGTAAAGAAAAGAGAGCTGGTTCATATTTTCTTATTGACCTTTATTTTCCCTTTTACTAAACTCCGGTATCTTTCACTTCTGTGTACTATCATTATCCTGTTTCTTTCCCCTCTGTATGTACTCTCTTCTTCTATTTTTGATAAGTTACTTTGAAACCTATATATATCACAGACAAACACACATAAAAAGGATATTTGTTCTTATAGAATATTATTGTTTGTAGCCGTATTGAGCCAAGACTATACTATATTAGATTAGATTATCTTTCACTTATATCTGTATTGTTTTTAATAGTTATCTTTTTCAATATAGTTCAAGGGATCTTTTAATGAAACTCTATTTAATATTTAATCACATTGACATTTTTTTTAAATACAAGTAACACGTATAAAAATAATCTTTAAGAATAAATAGCCATCCATTCATTATTTTAATAAGTAAAATATGAATATGTTGGTTAGCGCCCGTTTGAAGTAAGACTTTTAATCAAACCTGACTGTATACAAAGCTTAGACCCCATTGTGCTGGATGTATGCGTTTGTTTTATAAGAAGATATATAGAATCTTATTTTGTTGAATTTCATATCGATGGCAGATTCATTAATTAGGAACAAGCTTTATCGGCTTATTATTAATATTCAAGTTTTCATATGTGTATACACACACAGTATTTATTATTTTTTAAATATCCATGGAAAATAATAAGATTATTTGACATCCTGTAACAGAAAAAAACACTCTATTGCTGTTTTTTGCAGAACTTTTGTTTTTGGGTAAGAATTTTTTTTAAATAAATCCTATGCTAGAACGTGCTCAGTTAGTAAAATATAAATTTATTTTTATCATTAAAGCTGTGCCCACCTTTCATTTAATGTAATTATTTTATGTTTATTGTAATAAACTCCAAAACATAATTTTTTACAACCTAAAGCCTTTACAATCTTAATAAATTGGTGAAATTTTATTATCTAAAATTACTATTTTAGTTAAGTAACCAAATAAGGCCCCCCTTGAATTTGGATGGTTCTTGATCTAGTTACTATAATAAAATATTATGAAAATTAAAAATACTTACCCCATAACGTATTAAACTATTATTATAAGATAATATTTTGTTTGTTCTCATAATTTTAAGTTACAAACTTTAAAATTAAAAAAACATGTCAAGTAGACTATTTTGTAACACGTAATAAATAAAGTCCATTTTTGGGTTTTTAAAAAGAACAATCCAATAATTTTTCTGTGATAAATTTATTTCAATAACATAATAGTTGATACACTACATGGCATAATGTGACATTTTAAACAGTTGAGTCAAAACTAATATTGAACACACATCCGAAAAAACGTGTAGCTTACACACTTAGAAACTAAACAATAGTGAATGCCAAAGAACAAAACCATAATTCTTGAGTAGGAACTTAAGTAAGAACTAAGCTACATTTATAACCTTGTAAGTTATTAAAATTATATTAGAAATATTACATTGAATTCAACTTAATTCAGAGATTTTGTTTATCACTGCATTAGACTATCCGTTTGGGCTAAACGCATAAGAGAAATTGTATTCAACAAAAACTAGAAACTGTATTTAACTTGGTGACCTGGTGGTCTAGGGGTAAGGTGTCAGACTTCTATGCTGGCGGCCGGGGTTCAATCCCCGGTCCCGGCACAGATTTATCTGATTACCAAACCCTTCCTTCACCTCTGACAAGACATCTTGTGAATGTGGGAAATGCCAGGCCTCCACCGTGGTTCGGATTCCACGTTAAACTGTAGGTCCTCCATTTCATCTCACAATCACCCTACCATTACACATTAGCGTAAGTGCGTATAACCCGAACGGGTAGTAAGACGCTGTGCTAATAATAATAATAATAATAATGTATTTAACTTAGAAGAATTCAATCTAAGTCAATCTTAAGAAATCAATTGAAATAAGAAATATTAACATCTGAAATAAAAACCGAAGTGGGATATATTCTACACATTTGGTCAGGAAGTCTGAATTTTTCATTCAGGACATAGAACATTTGATGTTTTATCCTTAAAGTAAGTCCAACCCCTTCTTCATAGACAATCAAGCACTGTACAGTGTACTCACAGTCCCAAGTCAGCATTAAGCTCTTTTCTGCATAAGTAACAGAACCAGGTATCTTTTTCTTTTAGAACAAGTTTATTTAAACCAATCGGTCCAGCTTAGAGAAGATCTGAAGGCTGGTGTCTTCTTTCCTTATCTTTTTCTTACACCCAAACCTTCACGAGTAATGTCACCTTTCTTCTTCTTTATGTTCTTATTTTTCCCTCCTCTTCTTGAAACAATGCTTTCATTACCTCAATAGATTGGTAACTAAGGGATTTTCTTAGTTTTTAGGTTTTTTTAAATTCTTTATTTCAGGTGTGTCAAGAATGTATTTAAATAGTCTCTCTAGTATGTCTTCATGATTGCTAGATTCATCGTGAAGTGAAACTTTTTCACTTGTTGTGGAGCTTTAGTCAAGTGAGTCCTTATGTTTTGAAACTCCTTACAGAGTTACGGCCTTGTCTTTAATTCACTGCTGTGGAATCAATGGTGGTACAAACAGGTATTTTAAAAGAATTTGTTAAGCTACTTCTCTTATTGTGAGTTGGAAAGAGCAAAGGCCATCGCAGGGATAGCAATAGGGTCTAATGGATATGTCCCAGTAACTCAAAATGAAGCTGATACATTAAATAATTTAGTTTTGGTAGTAACTCCGAGCCAAACTCTTCAAATGTTTTTCCCAAATATATATTTTTTTAACTTTTGGTCTTTGGTAGCTTTCATTGTTGACCAATACAATATAACTTCATTGTCCTAACATTCTTCAAAAGGGGCAAACACGGATTCATCCATCGACTACAACTCGTTTGTCGTGTTACTTGGCAAACAGAAGAGCGTAAACCATGCGATTCGGATGCTTCTACAATACCTCCGTCTAAATTCTATGATGCACCTTAAACGATATGTAGCAAATTAACATGTGGTTAGAATTTTGATAAATATATAACCCAATTGATTGAAGTTGATGAGGTAATTGACTTTTTTCAGTCATCTCAACCTTTGTGCTCAATGGAATGTTTTCTTTCTATTAGGGCTTTAATATCTCCCATTTAAAAAGGATTATGAGTGGTATGACTTGAATCACTTCGTTCCCACACGAGACAATAGATACGTTTTCACCATGGTCAGGTTTTACAATATGTACTCCTTAGTTTTCCTTTATGGCAAAGACTATTGGTTGTATATGGAGAGCAAGTTTTCAGCCTTTCTCATACATATTATAGATGAGCTTGTCAAAAATCTCCAATCTTCAACTTATCAAAATAGTCGTAGACAGTAAATTTATTTAATGTAGAAGCCCCGCTTGTGTTCATGCTCTGGGCCTTTTTTCGAATAGCATTCATATTTCATTCTAAAAACAGATTTAGCCACTTCCAACATTTTATGCACTTAATTTGTTGAAAGAGCCTTCAATAGTTTTTTGATCACAATAAGCTTATACTCGGCGTCGAACTACTTTGTCATCTAGTGGTCTCACATTACATGACAAAAATAAATTTAGTATTTTTGAAAACAAGGTGTTAAGGAAGATATTTGGTCCATAGAGGGATGATAATAATGGGGAGTAGAAGAGGTTACATGATGATGAGCTACATATCCTGTACTCATTACATGACGTTGTTAGGATAATCAATAATTATAGATTATGATGGGCAGGATATTCAGGACATCGAATTAAATATACGGCCGTGCTCAGGATATTGACTGGCAAACCCAAAGGGAAAATACCATTGAGAAGACCTAGACTCAGATGGGAAGACAACATTAGAATGGTTAGAACTAGCTCAAGGTAGGAGGAATAGGGTGTAATGAGGTGGACTGGATAGAACCAGCCTAAGATAAGGAAAGGTTGTGATGAGTTGGACTGAACATAGCTAGCTCAAGATAGAGATAAGGTGTAATGAGGTGGATAGGATAAAACTAGCTCAAGAGAGGACTAGGGTATAATGAAGTGGTCTGGATAGAGCTAGCTTAAGATAGATGTAGGGTATTATGAGGTGAACTGGATAGAACTAGCTAAAGAGAGGGATAGGGTGTAATAAGGTGAACTGGATATATCTAGCTCAAAATAAGGATAGTCGGCGTACTCTTAAAGTGCGGCAATGGACTTTCTTAAGTTCCTAATGCCATAGAAAAAGTAAGTAAGAATAAAGCTAAATGTTTTCAATGTTTAAAAATAAAAGGTTTTCTAAAAATGTCATTACTACTGTTTTCCTTCTGTCCCTCCCGTAACACTTTATCTTCCAACTCTGTTGAGGGTTGTAAGAGGGTGGGGCAGAATCCCAGAGCACCAACAATTTCACCATCTCTGACAGGAGTGGCCTCACGTTTAGAAGGCGTGGTTCAATCCGGACCTGGTATACTGGGGGTTATTTGTTCCAATTTGCGTTTTCCCAAACTTTCTCAAGCAATAGTGTTGGTGTAGTTCTTTCGAATCCAACATCCCCCCGTCTAATTCCCGGAGGATAGATATATTCAGTCACTAATGGCTGGCTGGTGCTGACACTATTCAACCTTATAATCCTAAACCCCAGGATGGATATTTTAGTCTTTAGTAGCAAGCAATGGAAAGAATACATGGTGAGAATGGTAAGTAAGAAAATTATAGATCAACAGGGAGAAAAGAAAGAAACCCTTTAGTATTTCTGGATATTAATAATCAATCGTTGTGATGCTTGTGATGTGAATACAATTTATCAACAGGAAGAGAAGAAAGAAAACCAATAAAACAACTGGTTGGCATTGAACATCAACCTTTGTGACGCTTGTGATGTGAATACAATTTATCAACAGGAATAGGAGAAAGAAAACCGTTAGAACATCTGGTTGGCATTGAACATCAACCTTTGTGACGCTTGTGATGTGAATACAATTTATCAACAGGAATAGGAGAAAGAAAACCGTTAGAACATCTGGTTGGCATTGAACATCAACCTTTGTGACGCTTGTGATGTGAATACAATTTATCAACAGGAATAGGAGAAAGAAAACCAATAAAACATCTGGTTGGCATTGAACATCAAACTTTGTGACGCTTGTGATGTGATAAATGTTTATCAACATTTTGTTTCTCTCATCGATGAGCACATGGACTAAATTTTAGGTTAGTAATTTTGGTATATGGAGACGAATAGATAAGAGTTTGAATCCTGGATGGGTGTGTTAGGTGTAAAAAAAACGTGAAGAAATTAGATGCAAAATTTTGGAGGAAATAAGACCAATTTTTGGTTTTTTCATCGCGATAAATTGCCCTTATATATTTGTATAGTTTTATAGAATCAACTAATACGTTGACATGCATTATTTTAAGCTACAAAAAACATTTGACTAAATTAGCTTATTTTTAAAATATTGAGATGAAACACAAAAAATTCTAAGACTTAAACAAAGTTTTTATATATATATATATATATAAACATATATATATAAACATATATATATAAACAATTATAAAAACATATTATTTACGTTAAAATAACCTTAAATTAGTGGGATTCTTAAATGTTTTATACTAGTTCCTAAATACACGATGAGCTTGTATTCGTATCAAAACGTCTATTTTTTATTTGATGACCATTATTTTTTAAGTGAAAGAAAGAGCATGAAATTGAGCTGACTAAAACAATATTGAGTGTCTTAGAATTCTTTGTTGGGAAGAAGAAATGGCAGGATGTTTCTCACTCTATTATTGAAGAATCCTGGACTTGACAGTTCCTAGTGTAGGTCCGTCATCAGAACTTCACAAACTAAACTTAGGTTTTAAAAATCCCAAGTTTGGTTTACACCCTTGAAAGGGAACCCATAAAACCACTTCCTTTTATAATTTATTGAACTTGAAATAGACTCTGTTCATTTATCGATAAAATGATTTTATGAAATTTCAATAATATTAATTAGGATTCAAATCGAAGAGTTGAAATAATTAAATAAAATTCAAATTGTAAAATAACTTTTTTTATAATCTATTAATACTTTTATGGTTTGGTAATATTTAAATATATACTAATATTTTTATATTCATAAGAAATGTGATATATTTTATTGAGAGATAAGTAGGTTTAAGAACTTTTTCCTGCTGAAAAATTATCTAATTAAATTTATACACAGAATTTTTAAAAAAAATTCCTGTTTTGTTTTTTGTTTCGAAAGAAACTTGAGAGGCTTCTACTCAATAATCCATTAACAACTCCGTACTTGATCATATGAAGTGTCTTGGAAATAAATCAGAACAATACAAATAAATGGTAAGGAACTACGCACGGACTATCTCACTCTTTTGTTTAAAAATTGAGATATTTACCCAAAACTGGTAATATATGTGGGGCGAGATAATATTCACTAGCAAACCCAAATTACACTATCCTTATGTAAAAAAAAAATTTAGTCCTGGTTTAAATGTTTATAATTTTATTTTAAAAAAAATCATGTCCTCATTTGTATGTTTGGACCGATAAAAAAAATCAATATTGGGTCCACAAAGGTCAACACTTTGTGTTAAAATTTCAACTTCCGATTAAAACTTTCGACCTTTTATTAGGTGTTGCAAATCTTCATGACATCGCATTTCTAATAAATTCCTCATTTATAAATTTTGACCAATAAAAAAATCTAAATATTGACTATTGAGTCTAAAATAGAAATATATTATTGTTGTACAAACATTTCTCCTAAGAGGCTTAAAGAAAAACAGTATTAGCTTTTTTAAAGACTTACTTATATTAAATTACTCTATGGCATTGAAAAATTATTGCGTTAAACTTAAGTAATATCTCTTTACAATTAAAGTTCACAAAATTGTATTAATATATTTGCCAATATCTCAGAAACTGTTGGTTTTATAAAGATATATATTTCATATGAAAGTTTTCAATTTTTAATAGTACTACAATTTTGCGATGAAAAGTTATTTATTATCTCAAATAGTTGCGGAGATACGGAAATTTCAGCTTCTGTAAAGTACCCTAAAAGTAATTTTCATTGGAAAATGAAAACAACCACTTTATTTATAATCTTAATCAACGCCTGGATACGAATTTTAAACAAAATCGTTATAGCCGATTTTGAGAAAATCGATTTTTTTCTCTTTTTGCCCTTTATTAAACTACTCTTAATTTTAAGTTTAAACAGACACACAGATAGACAGCATTGCAAAGAGCCCTTTTTAGGGTTCAGGGGGTCATGGAACTTCTAAATCCATCAACATTTTAGGTTGGTTTTTTTTACGGTCGCAATACTTTACATTTTGTGTTCGAAAAGTTAAAAAAATATAAATATTTGCGTATAGCTTGAAGGTTATTGGTTTTATAAAATTATGCTTCGAGTAAAATTTGTGTATTATAAATAGTTCTACATATTTGTTATAATAAGTAATTTCATATCTAAAATAGTTTAGGATATATGATACAAAATGATCATTTACGCGTCATACAGGAGCCCTTAAAGTCATTTTTTCCGAAATATTGTGAGTAGCCATTTTTTTATATATATATTTATAAGTGTTAAGAAATTAAATTGAATCAAAATAGTTAGAGCCGATTTTGATAAAATCGACTTTTTCTCTTTTTGTCCTTCAGTAAACTTCCCTTAATTTTAGGGTTAAATATCCATTTCCAAAAATCCCTCGGGGCATTCCTATGAAAACCCTAGATACCAAGTCTTAGCCTGATCGGTAAAATAGTTTAGGCTTTAGTTGGAGGTAGAGACAGACAGACTGACGGAAATCCAAAAACCACTTTTTCGGATTCGGGGGTCATGAAATGTCGAGATTCATAAAAATATCGAGTAAGATTTCTTTGAAGATCACGTTCTTTCTCTACCTTTAAGATAGCGAGAAAGTTAAAAGTACATTAATGTTAGGTATGTTTTGGGTTCATTATTTTTAGTGTCAATTATGCTATAAATATTATTCCAAAATTGTGATATCATGTATTCATCCTATGTATTTGCACATTAAAGATAAAAAATTATAGAATTTTTTTCTTTGGGTTCATATCTATAATACCTTTTAAAATGAAGGACATCTAGATTGCCCCCTCTCTTTGTTGGCATACACCATTCCATCAATTACTATCTCTTCAAAAAAAAAGTGTTGAATGGGTCAAGGGTTCTATTGCTTAGGGACCTGTAGCCTTTATTCTCTTCCCTTGTAGAGTTATGATAATTGATAAGCCTTGGTCACAGACAAGGTGTATACCAAACACTCAGCTCAGATTTCAGGGGTTTTCTCTTTACTCTTTGAACCAGGTTGAGTTTTTGGGAAATGAGTAGTGCCAGTTGCAATTCTCAGTGATAACAGCATTTACCCCCATAGCTTCTTTGGTTCTGACTGACAGCTGACGGCTTTGAAAAGTAAATTATGTATCCCTACACCGAACCAAATGATCTGCAAAAACATGTGTTTAACAGCTGTCTCTTCTTACAGTCAATATGTATGTACATACCTAAATGTTGACTGTCAGAAGTAAGCTGTGAGCTGTCAGTCAGCACCAAAGAAGCCATGGGGCTGCTGTCCAATTGAAACAACTCACTTTCGAATTGTTCGCTGTAAAGGGATGAGCATCGAAACAAAATATATATAAGATACCATCACCCCCACACACACACACACACACACACACAAATCACCCCCTTGCCACCTTTCAATAACCAAACTGGAGGCTGTGAGTCTGGTGTATGTTTGTCTGTGAGCTCTGTGGATGAGAAATATTGCTGTGTGTGTTTAGGGGGATTACGTACTGGAGGTGCACAAGACCAATTTGTGTACCTGTTTTGGAGTATACCACAAGCGCACAAGATTGGTGCGTCAAGAGTGAACCCTTGTTGGTTATCTATGAACCACATTTGGTAACACCATTTGTTAATTAATCCACGATCGGCACGAAGTGTATACATCTTAACCAACCTAACCTAACTCTGTAGTTTTATTATTTTATTGTAATTATTGTGAAGAGTAAGAGCATTAGTCCCTCTGGTTTTAATAGATTATTGTAATTATTGTAAAGAGTAATGAGGTTTTATCCAGTAGTTTAATTATTTTATTGTAATTATTGTAAAGCGCTAGGGGGTTGTTCCCTGTAGTTTTATTAATGTATTGTATTATTGTAAAGAGTAGAGGGGCTGCTTACAAGACATGTTTGCCAAGCTGCCACGTTATGCAGGGTTTTTTTTACCTGTGTGCTTTTAATGTGAGGTTTCTTCCTCTTGTATACTTCAGATGTTCTCCAGATGCCATACTTACTATAAACGAGAAGACTGTATGTTTGACTTAAATAAACACTTAGACCCTTTCGCAATAGACCGGACTACAGATGAAGGGTAAAATTGGAGATATAATCCTGGTCGGATGTACTGAGGGTGGAGGGGGTGGTCCTAAATGTTTTTACACACTCTCTCTCTCTCTCCGCGCAATTTCTAGAACACTTACATTTGAACACCCTCATCTCTGACACATCATCGTAGTTAGAACATATGTGTATAGCCCTAACGTACAATAAGTCTTGAGGACAAGCATAAACAGTGGTAGACCCGTTATTTAAGGTGTCATTCTAATCTTCTTTGGTTTCCAGGTGGCTGGGAGGTTAAAGTTAAAATTCCTGCTGGGTGTATTAAGGAATTTTATTCTCAAATTGATTCCCACTCTACCTTCATACAAATGTGAGTATAATCCCTTTAAATTCTACCTTCCAATCTCTATCTCAAATGTGCAAATATGCTGTGTTGCTTGGGCGGATATTAAGACTGGCAGTAAAAATAAAGCAAACGGAGTCTGTTATTAATATACATACCAGTAGAGCTTAGACTTGCTATAATGCGTTAAAAATATTTACTTAGTACATTGCCAAACCGTTGTCCACCTGCACCATCTGGGAAAAATTACATGTAACAGGAAAGCCCTGAATGTGCGGAAGTTTCCCGTTGCTCTACACACTGAAATTTTTACGAGCGAGTGTGAAAGAGCTTACAATTTTTGCCGGAAAAGTATATCATATCTTTTTCAAGAATCCTTCACATGTCCCTATCGACACGGGACTTACGGCTTTACTTCCTCTCCGAAAGGAAGTTGAGCTAAGGATATTCATCGATCGGTAAAAATCCGTCGACTTTGGATGGGTTTGAACCCATGAATATCAAATCCAAAGGCAAGCACTTTATCCAAAATATATATAAACATATAGGATATATTGTATTGTAATCGCGCTTACTATAATCATAAATGTTTGTGGCTGTTTACTTGACGATTTGTTTTAAAAAAAACACTATAGTTGAAAGCCTTTCCTTCTATAACCGTCAAATATCTCTTTATGTCAATTGTATACAATCTTCTTATTGAAATAGTTGGGCATGTTGCCATCTCTATAGCCTTCAAATGTCGTAGTTCAACATTTTATGTCATTCGCAGTTTTGTTTTGTTCCCCTTTCCTCAAAAGAGTTTCCCTTCTTTAAAAAGTGTTCTTTCAGTAAATCCTCCATTTTGTTTGCCACGTCCTTTTTAGAAAAGCAATAGAGTAACTTTTAGCTTCTTTCTTTCTTTGTCGTGTCTACAATGTGTCCTCTACTTGGTAGCCCATTAGTTCACCTTATGCTTATTTACGAGCTGAATCTCTTCTCAGCCGTTCTCGTTAATGATGGTCTTGTTATTGATAAAATAAAAAAGAAGAAGAATTTCGAGAACGAGATGGAGACAAAGAATAAAATAGTATTTGTTGGATTATGGTCTAGCACCGAAGGAGTTGACAAAAAGATAATCCAGGATTTCCAATAAGTCTGGAAGAAAGTTTTGGTTTGAGTTTTCTCATAGTGATAATATTATGTTAAATGTTACTTTTGGTCCTAGTTTTCCTTTGTGGACCTGGTGAGGGGAGGAGGGGTGGGGGGGGGCGATGAGCTACTTGCTAACATTGATGTGGCAAGTGAGACCAAAGTGCTGGTTGTTGAAAGGATGTCACAAATTATTCGAGAAGAAAGTATACCCTGAATTTGATAGTAGTAAGCCCGTCCTGGGAAGTCCTTTTATCCTACCAAAATAATATTACTATACAGTAGGAATATTTGTATTTTCCTCCTCCTCTGTTAGTTGTTTTACCGCCAGATAGCTCCATCCAAGAACGTCATAAGCCAACCATACGCCCCCACTTGGTTTCTAACGTTTATGAGTTTCTGTTCGACTATTCTAGCTTTATTTTTTAAGCACAGCGACTTGCTACCCATACGGTTCATACGCTTATGTAATAATTAAAATAATTCATTGGGGATGAATAAACTTGGATTCAGAAGAAGTGTACCTGCATTTGCGTAAATATAAAGTGGGAAACCAATTAGGAAAAACCACCCTCAATACCCCCGACCAGATTCGAACCATGATATCCCCTTCATAGCCAGTGTAGTATATTGTGAGAGTACTGCCTTAGACCATGCGACCACTAAAGCGGGCCTTCAGGTAGCTAATGTAGATTCACACGTACTCCAAAAAATAAGAGAAAAATTGAAAAGAATTCACCAACCACAAAAATCAGCGCAAACTGCGTAGGTTCTTTGTACTCAGATAAACTCTTCCAGCTATGTCCGCGCTTCTCTATAAAAAATAATGCGTGGAATTACCAATCAAATTTCAAAAGCAGCTGATTCAGACAGTGCGTCTGCGCCTAAACCAACAAACTCAATAAGCTCATGTGTCTACAAAACGCTATACAAACAGACAATTGCGTTTATTTGGAAATTATTTGAAATCACTCGACAAATAAAATAGTATGTACCGTATGCATTTATTGTTTTGTGTTGATTTGTTTAACTATATAAGCGGGGACGTTCAATTCTAACGTAGGAACATTTTGGGCCATTATGGACCCCCTAAACCCTTTTGTAAGGAAAAATAAGCAAACGCCACCCCNCCCCTTCCCCCCCCCCCTTTTTCAACTCTTGGTTAAGTTATATGTTATCAAAATTTGTTGTAATTGGTTTAGAGGAATAACCATTATTTTCCATGCAATTTATAAATTAGTGGTGATTATTAAAATCGTGCATCACATGCCAATCAACTCTGTGATACAATCGGCTAGAAACTGTAGATTTGCACCAACACTATTGCACTTGGATGATTTCTGATTAAACACGAGAGGAGATAAATAGTTAATAGAAGTTCCTGATACTAAACATTGTAGAAATATTGAATGATATTTGAACAAAAACTGCATTGAATAGTCAGTATTTTACCATTTAAAAGACCTTCACGGATAAGCACTGTGCACAAATCTTCATTCTGTCATAATAGGGACATACTGTAGTTATTAAAAAGAAACTTTGTCGCTTTGTTTCCCATCGTCACAGTGGAAAATCTCAAGTAATCACTCAAATACGTATGCAATGCACATATTTCTGTCATATCTGGGTGTTTTCTTTTCTCTTTTACTCCCAAACCTTGCGCGAGCTGGGAGCTGAGCTGAGCCTCCTATGAAGCACGCTCTTAAAATAGAGGTTTAGATTAATGGTGAGAAATAATTCACACTTGGCACTTTTATAAAAGGTATTTAAATGCATTTTTCTATACAGTAATTAAAACAGATATATAGTATATTCAAAAAAAGTAATTTACATTTGAAATTATAATAAAAAGTAGTCCTATTATAAGTGAATACCTCAAATAATAATTATTATTATTATTAAAAACTTTAAAATACTTTTAAACTGATGATCAATCTCCTTGAATCCACGTCTTGAAACTTTTAATTACTATGTGTCCATGTGGGGTGGTAGGGTCACTGCCCCATTCTTTCCCATCTATCTTACGTAAGCATGGTTTTGACTCCACATCCCTTTTGTCCGCCAAAATAATCAAATCTCAACGCTCCCAGACAATGTGTTCAAAAAAGACCCGTATCTTCCTTAAGGAGGTTTCCCACATGTGACGTCATGCCAAGTCAAGTCAATATTTCCAATTTAAATGTGTTTACGTTTTATTTTGGCTTGTTTTAAAGAAAAAAAAATCTAAAAATACGGTAGCCTTAAAATTTTTATTGAAAAAAAATATTATTATGATACAAATTTATTATTTTAAAATAAATTTAACATTTTTGAAAACCGCTTCGGTTAGCGCGTGGTCTGACGCGCTACTCTCACAGTACACTAGACTGCCGATTACGGGGAGATCAAGGTTTGAATCTCGGTCGAGTGTACTAAGAGGTTTAAAAAAATCATTTTCCACTTTCCCTCCGTGCAAATATGGGTACACTTCCTCTAAATATAGCCTTCTTAATCTCTAAAACCATTAGCTTAGTTAGTACACAAGAGTATAACCTGAACTGGTAGTAAAATGCAGTGCTAAAAAAAATTGCACAAGTTATAGGCTATATTTTTAATCAACAAAAGGAAATATCGAAGGACTCTGCTATGAAATATTATCTTAGAATTTAGTAAAATCAATTAAACTCAAATTCTAACGATGAATCGAACATTCAAAATTAATATGATTTTTCGAGTCTTCTAAAAATCTTCTAGGTATATTTCGAACAACTATTAAACTCGACTCTAAATCAAATTTTTCGAGTATTCACGCACCCATAATGAATACCTATAGAATTATACTAATAAAATATATAGTAAAATTCTATTCATCTGGACTAAAAAAATACCAGATTATATTTTCTAAATTGTCCTTCCTGTCAGGTTATTACAATGTACTCACGGAATGCATGAAAAAATCCATTTTTACAGGAATCGGAAATAATGAATGGAAAACTGACACTTTAATACGAGACAGTTGTGTTTTTATTAGAGCTAATACAGTGAAATATCCCTTAATGGACACACCTGAATAACGTATTATTCTTTATAGCGGACAGTTTAAATTTCCTCGACAAAATAACATGGCTCTTATAGTGAAACAACCTCCCAATGATGGAGTAACGGATATGGACACTTCTATATACATATATTTGCGCATAGAAATTTCTAATGAGCGGGCCAAAAATTAAATCACTGGTTCATATAAAGAAGTTTACTCAATAAATGACCAGCACTGTGGTGTAGTGTCTAGTGCACCTGGCTACGAGTCTTAGGGGTCCCAGGTGCGATACCTGGCTGGTTCCCGAAATTACCCCAACGGTCACCAGAGTTTGGTTAGATAGGCTTAAGTTAGGTTAGGAGTTCCCACTGGTTCCACACCCTCATACTCACTATCGCCCTCACCTCATCTCATCGGAACACGGAAAGAGCCTCCACGGAAAGGATGTATGATTAGTACATTCTGTCGTCCCCTGGGCAACGGTACATTAGTACTGGCTAATCTTTCCACTCCTGGGCTACGATTGATGTATCCTAGACGTGAAGTATTATTATTATTATTATTATAAGATCTATAGAATATTAGAATAAAATGGAATGTGTCTGGATTGAGATCCCAACATTTGATCGCCAAAAACTGTTAATTGGGAACATATAGCTTGCTCCCCAAATAACAGTCGAAGCATTTAACAATTACTTTATTTTTCTTGAAGGCGTGTTGGCTAACTACCCCTATATAATAATACTACTGGGAGATTTTAAATGCCCCAAAATTGATTGGAAATATCATCATTCTCAGAACATTTCTCATTTCTACATTAAATTAAAAGCTACTCAACTTCTTGCTTCGACTAACAAAATGGGATTAGAACAACATAATGAAGCTGATAATGACACTAACCTCCTTGACCTTGTTTTTGGTAATTTTCACCGCCCCTCTATTACTCAAAGCTCTCATTCACTAGTAAATATTGATTTAGCTCATCCACCCTTATTGATTTCACTAGATGTACCTATTGCTACTAAAATTAATGACAACCCTAATACATATATTTACTATGCACATGGTGATTACCTTAATCTCTACAATGACCTGGCTACTGCTGATTGGTCTTGTGTTTATTCTACTAAGAATGTTAATTTGGCTGTAGATAATTTTACCAAGTTAGTCCAAAGGAAAATCAGAACGCATATTCCTTAAATTATCATTCTTAATTCATCCAAATATTCTAATTAGTTTTCTTCTACACTTTAATACTATATTAGTAAAAAAAAAACAGTTTTTTCAAAAAGTTTAAACAAACAAATAATAGTGTATTCTATTCTCATCTTTCTCACTTTCGTAAATTAGTTAAAACTACTTTGATTATAGACAGAGCCAACTGGATGAACTCAATTGAAAATAGTATTAAATGCAAACCTAAACATTTTTGGAAATTTGTTAAAAATAATCGTATGAATAAAGTTTTCCCATCCAACCTAGAAATTAATGGCAAATCTTTAGCGGATCCTTTATTAATTGCTAATGAGTTTGGGACCTACTTTCATTCCGTTTATAATTCAGCTATTCCTGTCTTACCCTGCCCCGTTATTAAAACTAGTGTGCCCTTGTATCCATGCCACATCACACCCTTGGATGTTGCTAATGCTATAAAAAAAATTTAGTTCTTCTAGATGTGCCGGGACAGATGGAATTCCAAGTTTTATTGTTAAAGGCTGTGCCACATTTTCAGCCCTGTATTACGCCCTGGTTAGATCTAAGTTAGAATATGCTACTGTTGCTTGGAATTCCTTTACCTTAACCGACTCTCTTATGTTATAAAACGTTCAAAGAAAATTTGTTGCTGCATGCTATGATAAATAATTTAGTAACCGTATTTATTATGATTGACAGAATTCGAAACCTCTTAGGGCTCCAAACTCTCTTCTCGCGTAGACTTTATTGTGATGCCCTTTTTGTTTTTAATATTTTCGATAGCAAAATTTATTGCCAATTTGCCCTTAATCATGTAGGCGTTAAAATCCCTTCTCGGGCTTCTCGTAATCCTAATTTTTTTTTTCTCAATAGCTCTTATAAGATGAACCCTATAGGCCGTTGTATCCATAGCGCCAATTCTAGATTTGTCGAATTCGACTTTTATCATAAAAGGAAAGCTAAACTCAGAGAGTTATTTAAGGATATCCCATATCAATCATTTATCATGTAGAGGTTCTGCCTATATTATTTAAACTTACAATATTCTGATCTATTTTTTGCATAATGTTACTGCTTACTATTTAGTTATTTGTTTTTAATGTTACTTTTTATTCTTATTATTATTAACTACTTTTTTATCTCATAACTATTCATCAGTGTATAACATTATTTAACCATTTTTTGTCTATCATTTTTTCTTGTGTAAATATATGTATTGTAAGGTATGTACGTGTGTACTTTTCAGTGCTGGTCTGTTAAAGGTCTTACGACTGTTGGCCAGCACTATAATAAAGGAAATTGAAATTAAAATTGACATTATTATTATTATTATTATTATTATTATTATTATTATTATTATTATTATTAGCTACTGAAGGAATGTCAGGAAAGACCATGTCTCGCGTGAAGTGTGGGCTACCTTACCCCTCTAATGGAAGTTTCTAAAATATCCTAAGGTACTTGGTGGTCATAATTCCCACCCCCTCAGTGTAATCAGTGGGGACTGTATCAGTAGTTTAGTCTGTGCTCGTACATACTATACAAGGCATAATGTTCACATTTCAATTCATTTGCGTATCGCTCTGTGTATTATGAAACCTGTACTGTAATCTAAGTACAATATTTAATAATTAGTCATAATTATTCTGCTTATAATACATCAATTATATTGTTGTAATTAACATCCCACAGTATATAGGTTCAAACAGATTAGAATGCGTTCCAGCAGAATTACTTTTATTTTCTGTTTTACCCAGAAGGTGTTCTCTAATAATGAAGAGATGGTGGTGATTGTGAGTTGCAGTTTTTATAGGAAAAATAAAAGTTTTTTTGCAAAATTAATCAAATATTCAGTTAGATATTCTTCACGTGGTGACCCAACAGTTATTGAGTATCTGTCTAGGGTGTCCTAGAATTAAATGACAACTTGTTAATTTCATTTAGAAAGTTTCTCACAAATGCTAATATACTCGTGACATAATTATATTCAAGAACTGATGAGATTACTCTTTGTAGAAAATTAAACTTTATGTTTCTACTGGAGAAACATTTGATTTATTTTGCAGAAACACAGACATTTTCTCACATACCATTTCAGGCTACAGCCCACCTTAAGATAGTTCATTGTATTTCCTCTCTTTGGCGCCAAATTCTGCCTGATAGACACCTTTGAATGGGCTTCATTTGGTGCTGAACCACTTGTTTGTATTTATTCTCTCCCTCAAACACTCCCTCCCTCTCAAGTTCTTTCCACACAATGAAACCACTTTGTGACACGAACCAAACCTTCATCCCAAGCTGCGAAGTCAGGGGAAAGTTTGGTTGGGGAGGGTGTAATTCACATTGATTTATTGATTCGAAACTCTGGCAGCCAGGGACTGCAAGCTTATCTACTAAATTAGTCTTCTGAAATCGATGGGGGGTAGGGGGCGGAAGTAAGGGCGGTTTCATGGATGAGCGCTTGGAAACAACCAGAGTAGCGCCTCCCTCCCTTAACCAACTCACCTCTATTCCCATCATGAATGAAACGTAGGTGAGATCTGGCTCCTTCTAGAAACTTACCCTACAGTACATAAACTGTGATTAATTTACAAGATTGGTGAGAGCAATGATTTAATTTTATAGACCAGTTTGTGAGATATTATTTCATCTATTTTGTATGTAATTTTCTAAATTTTCGGCTCCGGGAGATTTGAGTTTTGATTAATATAGATGTCCAGATTTTAGTTTTTCTCGATTCGGTTTCTTAACATTTTAACTTCGAGTTTTTGATTCATTCGTTTAAATTTTAATTCTTTTACATGCTTCCAACATCACTTTTTTTTTTGTCTCTTTTAAGCCCGTTTGAGTTATAAGCTTATCAACTAATTACGCTAATGTGTTATGGGTAAGGAAGGTTGAATTTAGAGTGCAGGAGTGAAATACAATTTAGAAAAACCACCCTCAGTACCCTTGATCAGAATCCAAACCACGATCTCCCTGTCATTAACAGTAAAGTCTATTGCGAGAGTGATGCCTTAGTTTAGACCATTCTATCACCAAAGTGGGTAAAACCAATATTATTTATTTAGGTATTCACTGGTGCTGTATCGTGATGAAAAAAACACACTAAAAAGTGTAGATAATTTAAAATAAATGGTACGGTGCACCGCACAGACTTTCTCCCGCTTTTATCTTAAAATAAACATTTACTAAAAACTTGTAAGATTTGTGAAACAAAATAATAGGTCTACACATTGTTGTAAAAGCACAACAACAAAGATTATAAATGAAATAATATACACTGTTACTTACTCACTCTATGGTATTAGGAACTAGGAACACTGTTACAAAAAAATTGAGAAAGGTGGAAAACATCTTTGTTCACCATAAACACAATAATCCGCATTAAATAGTATAAATTTTGCTTATAGCTCAGAAATTAATGGTTTTATGAAAATCTATTTCGTATAAAAGATTTTTATCTTTAATAGTACTACAATGTCACGATGTTAAATCATTAAGTATTTCAAATAGTTGTGGAAAAATGAGGAAAAGTGGAAAAATCTCCCACGTGTAAAGTATCCTCGAAGCCATTTTCATGGGAAAATGAGGATTACCATTTTATTTATAGTAATAAATAGTACATAGTTCCTAGATATAACATTTAATCTAAATCGTTAGAGCGAATTTCAAGAAAATTTATTTTTTCTCGTTTTGCCCTTCAGTAAACTACCCTTATATTTGAGGTTAGACAACTAATTCCGAAACTCATCGAGGGGACCTTATGAACATTCCAGATACCAAGTTAAAGCCTAATTTGTAAAATATTTTAGGGACCAGCCCGAGGTATAGACAGATGGACAGACAGACGGAATCACGAAAACAACTTTTTTGGTTCCAGGAGGTCATCAAACTTCGACATTTATCAAAATCTAGATTTTGAATGTTTTGACAATCACAATACTTTCTCTCCGATTTGTTGAGAGAAAGTAAAAATACTTTAACAAAACGTGCATGTTGAGCACATTTACAATTTGCCGGTATTAAAGTCAAATGGCAAAAGAACTAATAAATATCACAATTAAAAATAACCCAATTATGGAAATGGCTGTTTTATTTGAACTTTTATTTACTGGGATATAAAACTTAAGAGAAGTATCAAACATTGTTATTTCATGATTTATTCTAGATTCTTTCGATACCAATAAGTGAAAGTAGATCTAGTAGTTTTTCTAATTGTCTTCTTAGAAAGTTACTGTAAAATATAGTAGTATAATGAGTAATTATATCTATATAGTTGATGAGATGACCGAACTGGTTTTTTGTGGAAGAAACTTGTCAATAATGCGTTTCAGTAGTACGACTTTGCTAATGTTTATAAAAAAAAACTCAACCCACTTCAGTGATAGGATGGTCAAACTACAAGGCATTACTCTCACCATGGACTAGACTACCGATGATGGAGATAGGGGTTCGAAAACTGGTCGGGTGTGCTGAAGATAGTTTTTCCTTAATAATTTTCCGCTTTCACTCCGCGAAAATGCGGATTTACTCATCGCTAACTCAGTAACGTAATTAGTGAATGTGCGTGTACCCCGAGTGGGTATTAATATAACTAAAAACTCGCATAGATTGCGGTCCAGAAGGAAAAAGGTTATGACCATGGGTATGACAACATTGGTCCAAGGAGTGGGATGGTTAAAGTTGATTTAGAGGAAGTGCACATACATTAGCTTGGAAGGAGGGCTAGAAATAACTGACCGGAGTGTACACGCCAGAACTTCAAGATAACGACTGATGTGCATTATTGGTCCCCCCCCTCCCCCCCTCCTTCATTCTTTAAGTAGTTGACATTCTTTTCGCATGCAATGTTTGCTGTGTCGAGTAATACTCGATACTCACAATAAAATTCGTTGTGATACTAACGCCTTAAGCTGTGTGATCATCAGTCTGGGTGGCTTATTATGTATATAAAATTAAATGCAATATGGCTACCAAGCCATTACTAAATATAGCTTGACATTTGACAACAAAGGATTACAAAATAAAATAAAAATGCACAGGAGATTACTTATGTAATACTCAAAAGCTTTCGAAAATAAACAACAGCCCATAAAAAAGAAAAGTGTGTGTGTGTGTGTGTGTGTGGAGGGGGTGGGGGGTGGGGCGGGATTAAATTGGTAGATGCTGAAAGCAAAGCTTTCAAAGTTCAGAGGAACCTTTCAATGAATTGCTATTATTTACTTGGAACCTCATTTCTCTCAACCTTGTTAGTGTTGAAGGAGGGTTTAGTTTGGACAAATGGAAGAGAAATACGATTGACGTCAACCTTTGATTTCATTTCATTCTAGACACTTAACTGTGAATGAGTGGTTAAAAGAGTAGAATAGATATATTGGGGACACTGGTTCTATCTTGGTCGTGCTTGTGGCTGACTGATTAGAGCTTAAACCGGTGGTTCCCAAAGCCTGGGTCGCTAGAATGTTCCTGAGGGTCGCGGGGTGATCAAAAGAGAGAAAAAAATGCCAAAATGTATGAAATATTAATTTACAAACTGAGTGTGGAGCTCGAGCATTATGTAGGATTATTGCAACCTGACAATATCTTATTTTTTTAAGCACTTTGTCTTACTACTCGTTCGGGTTATAAGCTTAAGAACTAATTACGCTAAGGGATTAGGAATTGGGAAGGTTGAATTTGGATTAAGGGAGCCCGCATTTACGTGGATGGAGAGTGAAAAACCAATAGAAAGCCCCACCCCTGCCCCGGTTCACCCGACCGAGACTCGAACCTTGATCTCCCCATCCTCGGCAGTCTGGTGAAACATGAAATTAGCACGTTAGCCAACTACGCCACCGAGGTGGGTTTCAATAATATCAACATTATATGAATAAAGCTTGTATTTACACTTCACACACTTTCGAGCCAGTCACGACGTCTGATATCCTCTTCGGTGGCTGCATGGTCTAAGACGTTAATCTCTCGGTAGACTGCCGATGACTGAGTGATTGGGGTGGTGGGGTGGGGTCAAGCTATTAGGAAGTTAAAGAATCATAAAACTCCAAGTATATATTCAATTCCAGCAGAGTTAATAAAGGGAGGTGGTGAAATGTTAGTAATAGAAATTCATAAACTGCTATGTTCCATATATAACAATTGTGTATTAACAAAAGAATGGAAGGAAGATATTATAATACTACCCACTCAGGTGGCCGCATGGTCTAAGGCACTACTCTCACAGTAGTCTATACGACCAATGATGGGGAAATTGAGGTTTTAATCTCAGTCGGGTTACTGAGCCCTGAGGGTGGTTTTTACAAAATGGTTTTCCACTATCCCTCCACGGAAATACGTATACATATATTATAAAACCTTCCTAATCCATAAAACCACTAACGTAATTAGTACATAAGCGTATAATTCAAATGGGTAGTAAGACGTGGTGCTTTAAAAAATACGTCTGAGAATTTGGTTGCTAGCTGAAGAAAAAAAAATTAAATAAGTAACAAACTAAGTTTTGTGAACATCTTAACACTTAACTGTTTTATTTTATCCTTAGCTAAACCAATTCAGAAGATCTCTAGCAATGATTAATTGTATTTTGGCAAACAGCACACAATTTTTGTAATCTGCGATGTATTTGTTTCAGAGTGAGTGTCGCAGAGAGTGTATACACGTGGTGAAAAAACAATACAAATTTAACAATTTGGAGTCCCAAGAGGACCTTTATAGAAGCATAACAATTTAATACAATTTAATTAAACCATTGTAAAACAGACAAAATTAAAATCTTGCAAATATGTCTCTTTGGCATTTACTCTAATCTAAGGGTACGGCCAGACTCAGCGAGCGACTTTAAAAAATAGAACACATTAGTTGTAATAAGAGACCCGCCTCGGTGGCGTAGTTGGCTAACGCTCTTGTCGTGTTGAGCTCGACCGCTGAGGACGGGGAGATCGAGGTTCGAATCTTGGTCGGGTGAACTGGGGGTGGTTTTTCCTAAATGGTTTTTCACTCTCCCTCCACGAAAATGCGGGTTCACCTCCACTAATTCAACCTTCCCAATTCCCAATCCATTAGCGTAATTAGTACTTAAAGCGTATAACCCGAACGGGTATTAAGACGCGGTGCTAAATATATTATAATGTAATGAGAGGTGGACAGACTGAAGTGCACACTCGAGCCGGTACAGCCTAGTTTACAGGTGCTAGGCAATATTATTGTATGTTGGTTCATTGAGTGCTAGGAAAATTTCTCATTTTGACATTTTATTACTATCGATAGGTTTGGCACACTTGCTACTAACGGCCTCATTTAGATGGTACGATCATAAACCATATATATATATATATATATATATATATATGTGTGTGTGTGTGTGTGTGTGTGTGTGTGTGTGTGTGTGTGTGTGTGT
>CABFOW010002443.1:44167-64203 GCA_902141385.1 Timema californicum | reverse complement strand
CGGATTCCACGTTAAACTGTAGGTCCTCCATTTCATCTCCCAATCACCCTACCATTACACATTAGCGTAAGTGCGTATAACCCGAACGGGTAGTAAGACGCGGTGCTAATAATAATAACATATTAGCATTTGATGAGAACCTTTTTAAATAAATATTATTATTATTATTATTATTATTAGCACCGCGTCTTACTACCCGTTTGGGTTATATGCACTTACGCTAATGTGTAATTGTGTGGTGATTGTGAGACGAAATGGAGGACTTAGAGCTTAACGTGGGATCCGAACCACGGCGGAGACCTGGCATTCCCCACATTCACAAGATGTCTTGTCAAAGGTGAAGGAAGGGTTTGGTAATCAGATAAATATATGAGTAGAAAAAGTGGTCATTGAAAACTAGAACACCCTTAGCAGATATACAAACTGTTGACATCACCATGTGAATAAAATTATACTCTATCTATGTAATAGAGAATATGTTGCTTATTTTGGTCAAGAAAAGTATTGCTATGAAAACAACAAAAATACTGACTTTAACTTGTGTTCCATACATCCCCACCTTAAGGCCAGAATATTGACAGTTTTTATATAAAAAAGTTTTAATAATTAAATTATAACACAGCGTCTTACTAACCGTTCGGGTTATACGCTTTAGTACTAAATACGCTAATGGGTTAGGAATCGGGAAGGTTGAATTTAGAGGAAGTGAACCCACATTTGTGTGTGAGGCAGAGTGTAAAACCATTTAGGAAAAACCACACCCAGTTCACCCGACCGAGTTTCGAACCTTGATTTCCCCGTCCTCGGCAGTCTAGCTCAACACTAAAATAGCACTTTAGCCACGAGGTGGATCATAAGAATGTTAAAAATGATTATTCATTGTATTCTTTGGCTGTTTGCTAATATATGTACGTACATGTTTAAGAAATTTAAAAAACTAAAACATGAAATTTATACAGCTTAAAGACATATGTATAATATAGTAATATTACATTGTTTGGGATTAAACTATAATATCCTTCACAGTAATAGCTAATTTCAATCCTTTAATATACTGTATTACCATAATTATTATATATATAATTGTATATAAAAAACTATGCTCATTATATAAGTAGTTATAAAATGATATTATATTTTCTAAAATATTTAGGCTAATTGACAGAAAAAAGCTGCAATTTTTTTCTCCCCTAAATCCTCACTTCATTAATTTTAATATTGTGTTAGTCCTATACACATAAATACACTAATGGATTGGCGATTATAATGTTGCTCCATCGGTTCCACGCATGAGCATTGTTCCCCTTCCTTAACCCATCCCTGCCCTCCTTTTAATTACCTTCTTTCCGTCTCTGGGATCACGTGATGAATTTCAAGGAATATAACTTGGCATGTTTCATATGTGTTGGTACTCATAATATTGTTATATATATTGTTAAACTTTTAAAATTATCCTTTTGGAATAAATATTAAACAGTAAATTATTTATTTAATGCTGATACCGCCGTATGAGGCATGGAAATTAAATTCACCTTTATAAGGATTATATCAATTGAGATTAATTAGAGTTCACTTATTATCCATTGCCTTGTGTTTTGAATCTTACATGGGCATTTTTTTTAACTTTAACTCTCACTATTTAACTATGGATTTGCGCTTGAATATTATATTATATTTAATAATTCAACTATGGAAGTTTAAATTGAGGCTTACCCTCTTGCCTGGACTTTTTGGTCCATCCCTTTCCACTAATCTCTCTGTCCTTGTTCAGTTGTATATATTTAACTCGCATAGCTCGTTGGGGGCTTCGCCCCCAGAACCCCAGTCAGTTTTCTTTGCAAGTGGATGTAAACACATGTAATTCCAGAGCTGTTTTTTGATAGGTCTTACAGTTTAGCCATAAGAGACCTCCAAAGAAAGATCCGCACCAACTTTAGGGTGGCTCCGACATTTTGAATTTTTTTCGGGGGTTAAGTTTTTTTTTTTTAACCTTTTGGAATTTTTCCGTCAGTTACAAGCTAGAAGCTAGAAGTTAGCCAAATTTCAAATTTTTAGCTCATCTGGAAGTGGGTGAACACTAATGTCAGTGAGTGAGTCAGCCATGTGACTTTATAGTAGTAAGCCATGTGGCTTTAAAGTAGTATAAAAAAATAATATAAGTTTAATATTTTTCTTATCAATTAATGTTAATTTCTAACCCACTTCCTTATTGTTCTCATTTTGGGACCATTTAGGGTTGGTGGTTATAAACATATTGTTTCATAATCAAATGTGTAATATCTTATGCTACAAGCTTTACCATTTATTTGAACATTCACTACCCTAATGTTGACAAAAATGGTTGTAAATGAAACAACGTAAATTAACAACAAACACAGCTGACCTTGGTGGTCTTGGGGTAAAAAGCTCGCCTCAGGAACCGATGTTGGTGGGTTCAAACACAGCTAGGATCAACGAATTTTTCTTGAGTGATACGAATCCGTAACACACCACAACTTCGAAGGGAAAGTAAAGCCATTGCTTGGTCAATTGTGGCATTTAAAATAACCCTGTAAGGTGTGTTATTTAATTTCCCGGAGAAATTAAGGGCCTTTTCACTCTCGCTAATATAAATTCTCGTGTGCTGATATAATCAGTCGGTTCAGAAAGTGCACGTTAAATACAACAAATAAATGAAAGGAAAAAATCCACGAACATTTTTCCCCACTTGTTCCATTTTATTTTAACTGTATACAACTCAGACTGTACATGAATCCTGAGGAATTTTCAGCAATTAAATTAATTCAAATCCTACCTTTATACTCCGATGAGCAATTTATTTATTTTAAATCAAATTCTTCTTGGTAAATCAAATAGAAATAATGTTGTCGACGTTATTGCGTGTTTTAAAGATTTAATCTAATTTTATTAAAATATGATGTCAATAGTAACACATATTAGGAATACTTTTAAATTCTCAATAATGTTTAGTATTACTTAGTTTTTTTTCACCGCAACCTACTACCCGTTTGAGTTATACGCATATATACATTGACTACGCTAGTGGAGTATGAATTAGGAAGGTAGAATTTTCTAGAAAATTAATCGCATTTTCATAGAGGAATAGTAGGGAACACATTTAGGGGGAAAAAACCCTCCACACATCCATACGGGATTCGAACCCACATCTCACCCTCACCAGCAATCCAGTCCAAAACGAGAGTGATGCGTTAGAACCGGGGTCTCCAAACATTTTGCCATGCGGCCACATAATATATTTTACACATTTTTGCGGGCCAAAGTAACGTTCACCTGTTCTTCAAGTAGCATTATTTTTGCCTTGAATACCTTTACATGCGCAAATAGATCACAAATCAAATTTGTTTCAACATGCAAATTTAGATTGAAGTCATATAACCAGTCACGTCTATAAAAAAATCAACTTTCCAAGGCCAGTCAGTGTTTGATAAAAGTGATTGACGTTGATTCTTCTCTGTGAGAAACCAATCAATTTATAAGTAATAAATTATATTTATAATAGTTAGCCAATATAATTACTTTTTTTAATTAGGTAACATCTTTAGGAACTTTCCTTTGATAGCCCTCTGCCGGGAAACTTGGAACTACCTAAAAATCGTCAGTCAAACCATTTGGTTGACGGTATAAGGAATGGCGCCTGCCACTGAAAATGAGGGTTTTCAATTCCAACAGCACTCTGGCTTGGTGTCATGGGGGAATCACGCGTGAGGACAGAAACTGGACTTGTCAAATAAACTGTGTGGGTAAGAAATAACGAAGATAAACAATTAATTTGTGCTTTGATAAAATCTTGGAACGGATATAATCGTGTGGCGGGCCGGATGTGGCCCGCGGGCCGTAGTTTGGAGATCCCTGAGCTCGACCTTGCCTCCACCGATACGGGTTACACCTTAGTTAAATTTCCTATTTTATCCTTTAGAGTGTTCACCAAAAAAGTTAAACACAGGCCATTAAACTAATTACCCAACCTCGTGGTAGAGTGGTCAGATAGTCAGTGTTGATTTATAGGTCCCGGGTTCAATTTACGGCTAGTAGCAGAGTATTTGTCTCTAAAGCAGAATAATTCCTATGGTCACAGGGGTTTGGTTAGTTAGTTTTAAGATAGGTTAAGCTCTTTATTGACTTCACACCCTCATATGCACTATCATTATCTAATCTGGTCATGAAAAGAGCCCCCACGAAGGAATATGTATGATTAGTACATTCAGGCGTTACCTGGGCAATGGTATATTAATACTGGCTAATATTTATGTAAACTGAACTGCAGATTAATAAGGCCTAGGTACGCCATTATTAATTATCAAACCAATTGAAACCAATATAAAGACTGCCAAAACAGCCAGTTGGAATTGGACCCCAGCTTCAAAGTCAAAGTTAATCCTAAAAACACACCCGGTATATGACAGTTTCAAATATTGTCCTAAATAAAGTTTTGAATTGAAACTTATTTATAATTATCAATTAGTTAATATCTATGAAATTTGGGAAACACTTCCATTTCTTGATCACTGGTCATTTATCTTTGTGGATCTCAGGAATCACCAATAGTAAAATACAGCAAGATGATATTTAAAATACCAACATTATAAAAAGGATAAATCTAAACGGGAATTAATGACATTGAAACCTCCCGCAGAATAAAATAACCTAGTGACAAAGTGTGCTTGTATATTGTTTATCTTCCATATCTAGTGTTACCATTGGCAGCATTTCAAAATAGGAGGATATATTTGTTTACATGAGACAATCAACGCACACGATGGTAGCTAGCTCTGGAGTCACACTTGTCAGTCTAAAATGAACAAAACTTGATGAGAATTCTGGAAGTGCTCGCATCAGGACCCGATTTTCGTGGGTTCAAACCCAGTTGGGGTCGACGGATTTATCTTGATCTGTAAATATTTGTGGCACAACTTCCTTCGGAGGGAAAGTAAAGTCGTCTGTCCCATGTCAATTGTGGCATGTAAAAGAACCTGAGAGAATATGTGAAAATACCTTTCCTGGCAATATATGTAAGTTCTTTTGATCTCGCTCATAGAAATTATCGTGTGCTGATATAATCTCTTGGTTCATAAAGTGCATGTTAAATAAGGGAGTGGCTTTCAAATAATTTCCCCTTCAACTGAATATTAATTCCAACTAACAAATTTAACTATGTTCTTAGCGTTCAACCCAAACTGCTAGTAAGACGCAGTGCTACAAAAAACTATATTTCTTAGTCATTGGTTAACAAACATTTTTGTTTATGGTTTTGCCTTTGTGAAATCTTGCCCGCTTATAAATTAACAAATATATATGTAATACAGTTTTGTTTAAATAAAATCTCTTTCACATCAATAGAGACATTTATTTAAAACTCGAAATATTTGTGAAAGAAATCATATATTTTTTGCAGAAACACTCCAACAAAGAGCATAAACTAAAAGATATACACTGTTACAGAAACATTGGGAAAAGAGTAAAATTAGTGTTCACCAATACCTCCATAAAAGTATATGTATTTGCTTATATCTCAGAAACTATTGGTTTTATAAAAATATATTTAAGATAAAAGAGTTTTAGTTTTAATAGCACTATAATAATAATATTTCAGTCTGAACTACATCTTTCGTTGCCCAGCAGTGGAAATAGTATCCAGTACTAATGCACCGTTGCCCAGGGAGTGCACGAATCTACTAATCGTACATCCTTTCCGTGGAGGCTCTTTTCATGTCCCGATGAGATGAGATGGTGGTGATGGTGAGTACGAGGGTGTGGAACTTAAACCTAGCTTAAACCTAACTAACCAAATCCTGGTGACTTTTAGGGTAAATCTCCTTTCAGGAAAACGTACCCAAGGTATCATCCGAGAATCTAACCCATGTCCCCTTGTCTCGTAACCAGGTACACTGACTACTATAAAATGTAGTATTTTTTTATAGTATTACAACTTTACAAAGATAATATATTTCGTATCTCAAATAGTTGCGGAGATATGATCAAAATTGAAAATTCCTGCCAGTGGGAAATAGCTCACCCTCAAAGTAATTTTCATGGGAAAATGAGAATTGCCATTTAGTTTGTTATGTTAAACGGTGCTCATGATACAAAATTTAATTAAAATCGTTGGGATGGATTTCGAGAAAATAGTTGTTCTCTTTTTGCTCCTCAGTAAAATACCCTTAATTTTAGGGTTGATATCTAATTATAGCCCACTTCGGTGGCGTCACTAATGCATTATAATAACCTGCCGATGACGCGGAGACTGAGGTTTGAATCCTGGTCAGGTGTAGTGAGGGTGTTTTTTCCAAAAAAATTTCCACTCTCCCTCCATAATAATGTGGATACATTTAATCTAAATTCAACCTTACTTTTTCTGAAACATTAGCGTAGTTAGTTACATATATATGGGTACATCCCGAACTGGTAGTATGAATCAGTGCTAAGGAAAACCTTCAAATTATTCTGATAAAAAATAGAGGGTGGTCTTAATATTGTATTTTTCCCTTTTTTAATATTAATAATAATTTTATAAACAAGATGCTGACAATATTTGTCATTTTAAGATGAAGTACTTTCAATTATTTATGTGGCATTTCCAAACAAACGAGTTTGACAAGCCTGAGATAAACCATTCGACCACCAAAGCGATCTCCTTGCAGTTATTACTATTTAGTACCACGTCATACCACAAATTCAGGTTATACGCTTAAGTACTATTCACGCTAATGGGCTAGGAATTGGGAAGGCTTAACATAGAGTAAGTGAACCCCCATTTGCGTGGAGGGAGAGTGGAAAACCATTTGTGAGAAAACCATCCCCAGATCACCTGAGCGAGATCCAAACCTTGATCTCTCCGTCCTCAGCAGTCAAGCTCAACACGAAACTAGCGCGTTAGCTGACTACGCCACTGAAGTGGGTATTCTCCTTGCAGCTATCTCAGACGAGTCACTAAAACACGAGACAATTGAATATGCCCATCACAACCTCGTAGTCATTTGTTAGTGGCTTGAGTTCAAAAAAGTATATATTTTTTTAAAAAAAATAATGAGGGTTGTGAAATGGGTAGGGCTGGGAGGGGGCAGGGATCTAGATGAACCGAGTTGAGTCAGCTTGGCTATTTGTTGTCTAAACAGAAGGGGTATAAAAACGAGAATCTATGTCGCTAAAGAGTTTGGTCTACATCATTTGTCAAAAGAGAGGACCAGAGGAAACAGATATCTGGAACAGGATGAGTAATAAGGGGTCATTATTTAGTTTAATCACCAGCCCACTAGACAAGAATGGCGCTAGTAGGAGACGGAAGATAAAGGAGTGATGTTATTGGAAACCAACGTTACCAAAATGTACGATCTGTATAACTACTTGTACAGCTTGTAGTTCTGTAAACTGCAGCCCTCGCTCCCTTGAAAAAAAAAACTTGCTCCATCATGCTAAGAATTATCTCATGAACTTTTAGTTACTAAGGTATTATAATTTATCTTTTGATTTTTAAGTTGAAATACCTCCCATAGTTTCTCCTTGGATATTAAGTTGAAATACCTCCTATAGTTTATCCGTGGATAGTAAGTTAAAATATCTCCTATCATCTCTCCTTGAATATTAAGTTGAAATATTTCCTATAGTTTATCCTTGACTATTAAGTTGAAATATCTCCCATAGTTTATCCGTGGATAGTAAGTTGAAACATCTCCTATCATCTCTCCTTGAGTATTAAGTTGAAATACCTCCTATAGTTTATCCGTGGATAGTAAGTTAAAATATCTCCTATCATCTCTCCTTGAATATTAAGTTGAAATATTTCCTATAGTTTCTCCTCGGATTTAAAGTGGATGTTTTCCCTTGCTGGCTCATGTTAGAGAGAAAACATTAATACTATTGTATTCATAGAAAAAAAATGTGGCTCACGTGAATTAGAACGTCTGTCATGCACTTTATATCAAACTTCAACAAAATATGGTCTAGACGTATAAAGTACTTGAGATTAGCAACTATACGAAAAACCTTTCAGGCGGCCGCCATATTGACATTTTTTTTGCATCGCTTCTTAATACCTGTTCAGGTTGTACGCATTTGTACAAATTACGCTAATAGGTAGGGTATTAGTAATGTTGAATTCAAAGAAAATGTACCCTCATTCACGTGGAGGGAGAGTGGAAAATCATGTTGGAGAAACATCCGTTTACCCGACTGGGATTTGAACCCCAATCTTCCTGTCATTGGCAGTATAGTCTAATACGAGCGTGACGCCTTATACCATGCGACCATTGAAGTGGGTCTACCAATCATTAACTATGTTTAAAAATCATGTACATTATTTGTTTGTTTTTTAAGTTCAAAGATTGTCCCTGCCAAAAATAATTTGGATTGGTCCATGCAGAGGACAGTTATAGCCGAACGAAGATCCGGACAGACAGACAGACAAACAAACGAAATGTCAAATGGTAAAGTTTTCCTTAACACCGTGTCTTACTACCATATGGTCAAGATAAAACCGAATCTTGCTTCTCTCAGTAAATTAGTGTAAATGTATGAATAACTTTAAGGGGTAGTAAGACGTGGAATACGGTACTATTCTACCTTCCTCATCACTACCCCATTAGTGTAAATATGTGGATATCCCGGACGGGTAGTATTACGCGGAGTATGCAAATTAAAAACAAAACAAAAAACATAGCGGGTTTCTATAAGAATTCCAAGCTTGGTCAAGACACATTAAAGTTGTACACACACACACACACACACACACACACACACACACACACATAGTTCTTCCATAAGAGTCATGTTCTCTTTATACTTTAGAAGAAAGCTGATAATAAAATATATTTTCGAAACGCGAGTGTACAATGTCTCTCTCCTCTTATCCAGGATGGGTGTATTGAGTTTTGTCATGGAAAGGGGGTTGTTTGAAGTGTGAAAGAGGGCCTGGCGGCATTTGGGGCCGATGGAAGGCAGAATGACGAGCTTGACAGTACATCTAACTTGGCGTAGTCCTACCTCAACAGCTTATTGGCTTTCCAACGCTGCGTTCGGGGGTTTTTCTTTACAGACTTCTAGAAATGATTTCCCATCGGGGACTTGGCCAGACACTTGGAAGAAAGTGGAAGCTTTGTTGTTGCTTTCTCAGGGAAAAACAAAGAATACGACGCTCACAGATGGCTAAATGAATTACGGAGAGAAGGAAGAACAAAATTAATATAAAAAAACACGTCCTTTTACTATAACACAGCTGCAAAGTCAATATTATTGTTCTTTTTACTGGTTTCATTATTGGCAGTTTCATTTGAAAAGCACTCAGTCACCTAAAGACAAGCCAATTAAAATCGTGCATCACATGCCCATCAACTCTGTCATGCAGTAGGCTAGAAATCTTAGATTTACACGAACACTATGGCACTTTGATCATTTCTGATTAAACATTAATGGAGATAGAGTGTTAATACACGTTCCTAATACTGAACATTATTAGAATATTAAATGATATTTGGTTTAAAAATTGCATTGTAAAAGCCGTTTACGACCATTTTAGAATGGTTTCACAGATAATCATTGAGCACAAAACTTAATTCTCTCATAATAGGGACATACTGTCATTATTAACATGAAATTTTGTCGCTTTGTCCCCCATCGTCACAGAAAATTTCGAGTAATCATCCAAATACGAATGCACTGCAAACATTTCTGGAATATCGTCTTTGCTTTTCCCTTTTTACTCCCATACATCGCCACGCGCACACAAAGAAGCCGGGAGCTGAGTTGGGCCTGCAATGGTGAACGCTCTTAAGAGGACTATTTAAGCTTGAGCAAACTTATTATAAGATTTTTTATGAGATGGGGGCGGTATCTATGGGATCTACCATAGAGCTCAAGAGTAGGCAAGGTTTATCGGACAGTCACGAGGGATCAGAGTAGACATAACACTTCCTAGTCAGCTGTCATTCTCCCTTTCACTAAGTAGTGAGGCGGTTCGTCTCGTATTTTAAAGTTGGCATACAATATCTCAGATAGGTATAAAAAAAAACTTAGTTTTGATGGTGCGGTCAACTCATGTTACAAAGTAGTGATGGCTTACAGTAACTAGGTATATCCTGGCAGGGGAGTGATGGCTTACAGTTGCTAGATATTCCCTGGCAGAGAAGTGATGGCCTACAGCCACTTGGTATATCCTGGCAGAGGAGTGATGGCTTACAGTAACTAGGTACATCCTGGCAGGGGAGTGATGGCTTACAGTAACTAGGTATATCCTGGCAGAGGAGTGATGGCTTACAGTAACTAGTTATATCCTGGCAGAGGAGTGATGGCTTACAGTAACTAGGTATATCCTGGCAGGGGAGTGATGGCTTACAGTTGCTAGATATTCCATGGCAGAGAAGTGATGGCCTACAGCCACTAGGTATGTACTGGTAGAGGATTGATGTCTTACAGTAGTTAGATATACCCTGGTAGAGAATTGGTGCCTTATCGTTAATAAAAATTAAATATTTCTGTAAAAAAGGCAATTTATATTTAAAATATTTATTTTATTTTAAATCCATTATACGCTTACACTAATGTCAGATGTGTCAAAATAAAACAATTGAATATATGAGCATGGTGGTAATTACGTAAACGGTATGTACACTTTACATGTATATTTAAAAATAAAAACACATTTGATTAATAATGGCATGTGTTTTTAGCCTCTGTTTTACTAAAAAATATAAATGTATTAACTTGAAACATTAAATATGTTGTAAATCCATTTACAATAAATATTTTTTGTGAAATGGTAAAAGAGAGAATACCAAAGAGAATGATGGAAATTAAGTTTGTAGGAAAGAGACCGAAAGGCAGGCAAAGAAAAAGATGGGAGGACTAGATAACAGAAAGTGTGCAAGTGAGAGGAGAATACTGGAAGCAAATAAAAGAGTAAGAATGGTGGACGGATAGAGGAAGATGGAGGTATTTTAATTAACTGACCCGGCAACAGGCTTGAAACAGTTGATGATGATGATGATGATGATTTGGTACGATAAGTTAAAACGTAATAATATTAACTGTAAATATTTACATAGCTCTTATTCTGTCTAATTACATCATGGGAATATAATTAATGAATGAAGGTCTTAAAAAATAATATTATTTAAAAATATGACAATGGATTAATTGTTATTAAATGTAATAGTTTTCACATAGTGAATCATCAGAGAAATGGATCCGTATTCACGCACACATTCTCACTGATGTAATTATTTAGTAGTCGAAATTTGTATTGAGAATCAACAATTTATGGTAACAAGCTCTCCTTGTAGAACCCAAGAAATGAAAACAAACTGTTCAATTAAAAAAATCTTCCTAACTTAAATCTTTTATAGACCTACAGTCTAATTAATATCCAGTAGATTTTTTTTATTAACAAGCAGCCATGTCCAACTAATGACATCAAAAGCATTTTTACTGTATTAGCAACAAAATCTAAAAGTAAATGAGGGGGGAAACGGGGGAATGAATGATAAAAAGCACCCTCGGCTAAAAAAATGTCATGAGCTTCAAACTCAGACATCCATAGTAATAGATAGTTAAATTATTATTATGTGCCTTATTTTGTGATATTGTTGAATTTAAATAATATCGGGCTTTTATTATATATTTATAAATTGTTAAATTTATATTTATTAAATTACCTCCACCTCACATCACAGTAATTTTAAAGTATGGGGAATTTCCCTCCATTACGAAACCCCCTCACCTTCCCAAGTACTTTAAAATTATATGTGGGATCATGCTTATATTAAAGTTATTCTAGCTTACTACACGCCACAGTTATAATTGTACGCTTACCAAGTTCAATAATTTTGACATGATAGGAGGAAGAGGGGGGTAGGTGTATCTACATTCTGAAAATATATAAAATAATAAAATTTGAATAATACTAAGTTTTTATAATTCATTAATTTTAATTTCGATGCTTATCTCTTAAACTTATACCTATTACAAACAATTTTTTCCCCTATTTAAATAATACCTTAATGATTAACGCATTAGTTATAAGCTACTGTGAGATATATACTTTTTTTTTAATACGATAGGCATACCTTTCAAGGCTGTGACACATTTTCTCCTGCCAAATTCGCCGTCTTGTTCGATTTTATCAATATTAAGCTTTTTCTTTTTTTGCATAAACTACAAAATAGAAAGATTAATACTAACTACTAAAATAAAATTAATGCTAATGAAGATCTCATAAATTCTACCACATCACTATTGGGCTGGTAAGCCCATTTAATGATAACAAATATATCCTTATGATGATATATATGTTCTCAGGTAGAAACCCTGAAGCTGCATCAAATTAATTTTTTGAAAAATGACAACCAGAACACGGGAATCTAAACTGGGAACTTTGGATATAGGCCTTAGTGTTATCACTGAGCTAACCAGGAACGTCTCGTGCCCATAGTGGGGGATGGGCTAACAGCAATGGCTCCGGATCTACCATTAGTGGGTGGGGTGAAATATCTCAATCTCATCCATGGGGATACAGGAAATGGAGAGCATTTAATCAGAAAAAAATAGTTTAGATGACGTAGCTATAAAATTAAAGTTGGGAAAACAGGTAGAGAGATAACTCCAGATAAGCAAATGAATAAGTTTTAATTGATACTTTGGGAAACAGGGGATAGGGGGCAGATAAAACCTAATGAGGTGAGGCAAAAAATTGAAATTTTCCGGAAATATAGAAGGCTTACTCTAATAATAAAATAAGTGTTAAGTGCTTTATTTATTATTTAGAAAAGAGCCTAAAAATGGGTCGGGGTATATTAGCTTAAAATCTCTCCAAAATAATTATAAACTCTTCTTTTCGGCATGGAGGAAAATTTAAATTTGCCAAGTTTGTAAAGGACCACTCCAAAAAACCATAAAATATGGAAAGTTTGTAATTTAAAAATAGGGAGCGGGAAATAGCTAATATAAAAAACAAATGTTTCGATCTGGTAGAAAATTTTAATTTTGTATAGGTAGACGAAAAATATCTTAAAATATACGAATACAAAAACTAAATATTATTTTGAAAGGGATCCATTACCTTTGCTATAGAAAAGCTACAAATTCTGGTGGCACGGTGAACCGTGAGTAGTGTGATAGAGCATACGCAACTCCTGTTCCTATGACGAGTCAAATCTCTCACAACCTGTTTTCCAAAACTACCGTTATGATTGACCAACATCGCTCATGACAGTGCTGTGACTTTCCCTGACCCCCTTTCCACATCCGTAATTTATTCCCCGTGCCATTTGTTAATGATTTTTTATGTGTACTTATTAGATTTTAAGGTGCGTCAGAAGTTAGTGCAAGTGTTTTTATACTTTTTATATAATTGCAATTTTTGACCAAAATTAATCAAATATTTCTCCAGTAGCAACATAGAGCTTAGTTTTCTGCACATGCTAATATCAACAGATATTGAATATATGTCAAGAGTATCGTGGAATTTTGTCAAAACTTTTTATCTTTATTTAAAAAGTTTTTAAAAATTCCAGGACACCCTTGACATATTTTCAAGATTTGTTGATATTAGCATGTACAGAAAACTAAACTCTATGCTGCTACTGGAGAAATATTTGGTTTATTTTGCCAAAAAAATGTAATGGTATAAAAACTGTAAAATTACTCGCGCTCCCTTCTGCCACACCTTAATGTGTGTCCATTGATTTTTAATGTGTGCCCCAGGGTTTTTGGTGGGGAGAGCGTGCAGTCCATGGCGTTGGTCACTCCTCTCATGATGTCAGCAATTCGGTTTAGTCTAGGCAGTAGGGAGGCAGAAACCAAAATTTGTGGGACATTGCCCACCCCATGGGGCAGGGACCATAACTAAACAATCAGTGTTTAGGGTTCGCCCCGCACCTTTTTTTTATTTTAGGCTAACACTGGCTCAGTACGGCATTGTGATTTTCCCTGACCCCTTTTCCACATCCGAGTGCCCCAGGTCATTAATCGGTGTCTAAACATATAAAACAGGAAAATACGGGCTAGCACTGGCTCCGTTGTGATTTTCTCCAACCCTCTTTCCACATCCGTCGTCGATTGTATGAGGGAGGGGGTGAATATATATGGAGTCGCTTGGCCGACTATTTGTATAGTGGATCAAGATGGACCAGTTACAGAAACTGGTAAATATTGTTGACACCATGTAGACCGTAAAATTGTGTGATCTAACCGTCGATTAAAAGGACTTGGTGAATAAATTAAAAGCGGTCAATACAATGTTCAGGAGAAGCCTAATAGCATATCTAGATGGCAGTTTTGTGTATTTTTACCCTGTCATTATAGTACTCTAGTAAATGAAGATGTATGTGATCTTAATAAGGGAAAACTGATATTTACCTGCACCGGAGTAGAACCTGGTACACCTACAATTTAGTCGAGTAGTTCCAAAATATGTCTTCCCCCCAAAAAAAACTAAAATTGAGATAGGTACATTAATGCAATCTATAATCAATTACACATCTCTTTTCAAAAGTAATTTGTTCCAAAAAATTATTCTCCTTGTTAAATTAATATAAAACATATGGCTGTTGTTCCAAAATGAATCTTATCCACCAATTGTTTGTTCCATAACTTGCCTTCTCCCCATGTTTGCAAAATATGACTTCTCCAATGCTAACATGACAGTTATTGTTATGATATTGTTCCAAACCAAGTCTTATCCATGAACGTTGTATCCAACACAACACAAATGCACTATTTTATATTAATAATTCTTAAACTAGAGATTATATACTATTTTTAATATGAGTAGAGAATAAATGGGTGGGCTAAAGGGATCATCGTTAAAATAGCTAGATTAAAGAATATTGGCAACCTCCTAAAAAAATATTTTTTTGTGATTGTTGGAGAGACCATGAATTTGCGGCGTGAAAAGACTACATATGTATCCCAGGATGATGAATCGGATGTTGATTGTGGTGGTGAACCAGACTATGATTCCCTGCAATGTGTTTAAGTTTTGTTTATTATGAGAGTATTTATTGTTTCAATTTTATTTTCTAACGATTGAGCACTCACTTCCTTGCAATGTATCTAAGAATTTTTTTTTTGCTAAGGAGAGTCTTTAATCTAATTTTGTTTTTTAAATATTGAACATTCAACTTGTTTTAATAATAATTGCCTTTAAATTTCTTTTTTAACATTATGTATAGATATTTATAGTCTAGGAATAAAAATTGTCACTAAAACACAAGTATTTGTATTTCTTCAAAACACGCCTTATCCTCCTTGGGTGTTTCCAAGACATGCCTCCTCCTTAATGTAGTTCCAAAACTTGCTTTCTCCAAGCTTAAAGCTTAAATAAATGCTTTAGTGTACAGCGTAACTCAATAAGTTTATATATATACGACATATTTAATATAAGAACTTCAATGTAGAATTGAATCTACTTCTCAGTGTAAGATAAAACACATGAAAACAGTTTTTTCTGATTTCTGATTTTTTTTTAAATGTAGAAGACACGTTTTGTAACTACTCGATTCAATTGAGAGCTTTGAACGCGTTTAAGAGACGGGCAGCAACATCAAGCAGTTAACAACATCAGGCAACACATCTACACTGAGAGTTAGAACAAGTTTAGTATCAATGCAAGAATTAAAGACGTGTACTACTGAATTGCACAGCGGACAGGTTAAAGACTCAGCGAATCATCCAACGCGTTTTAGTGATCAGGTACACTCTCCGGACTTAGAACAGGCTATATTAATTTAATGTTTGTGGGTCATACGATTGCGAGGCGTGCCTATATGAGAGCAGAAAATATTCACAGTGTGGCCGTGAGTGATAGACATGTAATTTACAAAGTAGTGAACCACTACAGAAAGGAGCGAGGCTACGTCGAGTTTTGCGACTCTACCTGTCACGCGATCAGAGCGACTGAAGTACTACCCTACGAGAAAGTCGAGGAGTCTTACCTGTGTGATATGACATGTGCTGTGTACAATTTCCACAATGGGGACGTTGTTTCCATGTTGCCCAGGCCTTCACCACCATTTAGAGCACCACACCACCCGCCACCACCCTTTATGACGCCTCAGCAGTCACCCGCACCCCCAGAGTCACCTGCCTATCAGACATCAGAGTACTCACCGCTGGAGTCACCAGCGTGCCCACCACCAACGGAGAAGGAGGTAAAGTTCGGATGACACATAAATCTCTAGTATTTAACAATGTACACAACTTATTCAAATGTTAAAATTATGGGTGAAACGTCCGATGATTGCATAATAAGTTTGGGCAGTTTCGGTAACGTCTTCCTTCCAAAGTTTGCCTATTTTTCCTGGATTGTAAGTGATTTAAATCTAAACCATGCTATATGACATATCTTGGAGGACAAATTGTGATGTTTAAAAGTGAATTAAAAAACTTAGTGTGCTCCCTGAATATAATATGTTGCTGTAGCCTTATTTCACCACGTTACTATTCTCACAAACTCTGCTGACGTCATCGTAACTAGCGGTGACATTTTGAAACACGTTTACTCTGTGAGGGGGGAACAGGTATTCTAATATTCTTAAGATAACTCAGTTTGTGAGTATAGGGTGTTGCTGCTTGAGCGACGTGGACAGGAATATTTATTTACACCATTTCTTTCGCTGCATCTCCAGTTGCCATTATGTCATTTAAATGTAGTATTTGTGAGGGGTCCTACGCAAAGCTCTACAACCTTATTAGACACACAACATTGTAATCAAACGACTTCCAATCCTGCTCACCAGGATGCCTGTTGGGACAAGGAGGTATTGTGCATTGCATTAGACCAGATTTGGAAAGAGGAATACAAGCGTGTCCAGTGGTTAAACGGACTTGAGGAAAACAAAAGTTATAACGTTGTGCCATCGGAAGAGGCTAGCAATGTACCTAACGTTATTGTGCTTGATGGTGTGGGAAGAGTAAGAATACCAGGTAGAAAATTTGGAGACATTGTCAATAGGCGTTCTAGCCCCTCTCAGAGTGGCCTGAACTATTTTGGAGGTGACTCCCACTCATTTTCTAGATGGTATAAGAGATGATATTCTCTCCTGATGTTTTTTATTAGCTAAAAAGTGATTTTATGATTTTCTTGCTATCACAATTATATAATTCATGTTGCACTTTAAACTCTCAAACTCAATTACCTGTAGTGATTACAAGACCTAAATAATAATAATAATAATACTGCTTGTCAAAAAAAAGAGACTATGTTGTTGTTGTGAGTGCACACTATGACTGTTTTAAATAATTTAATTAATTGCTGTTTGTCAATATAAAAAAAACTAGTAAGAAAATGTTATTATTTAAAAATCCTTAGAACCTGCTGTTTGGATATCCTTGGATATTCAAAGACAGAGAGGAGCTAGCGATAACACGTGACAACTTTACCGGAATGAGATATCAAATAGCAAATACTGGTAAATGTTATGCTTTATTGTTCATACATGTGAGTTAATATAACATAAGCAAAAAAACTGCTTGATTGTACTCTCTATATATATATATATATTAATGAGTTGAAAAGATAAACCGGTATATTAATATTGTTATTGCAAACAGTTTCACTGTTTGGATAGCGTTTATAATTTAATGAATTTGAATTAAGGTAAGGTGGCGAGTTCACACACACACACACGTACGCACGCGCATTTAAGTTATTATTATAAGCCAAACTTATATATACTTGTATTCATTTCTTAATCACTTTCATTCTGCACCCTCTAGTGAATAAAATTGGTAATTATGACTTTGTCATTATCTTGTGATAGTACGTACATAACATACATATTTAAAAAATTGTAGCTATAGCTACTCATACAATAATTTAATTACGCTAAGGGAGGTAGGAATAAGGAAAGTATGTATGAGGGGTAAATATACCCGCATTTGTTTGGAGGGAGATTTGGAAATACCCTTAGTTTAATAGGGCAGTGTTTGTACTCCAACCTCTTCAACCAATCATTTAATACGAGCTTAATTATATGTACAGGTCACAAGACCTAAATAGTATTGATGATTGTCATTTAAAAAACATTGTTGTTTCTGTTGTATGCTATAAATGTTTTAAATAAAATGTATTAATCGCCTGCTATCTGTCAATAAAAAAACTAGTAAGAAAATGGTTGTTTTTAAATCCCTAGAATGTATTGTTCTGAAATCTTTGGAGAGTCAAAGACAAGGAGATGGCAATATACATGTGAGAACATTGCCAGAATAAACTATTAAATAGCGCAGAGTAGCAAATTTTAAGCTTTATTGATTACACATGTGTAGTTAATATAGTATTAGCAAAAACATATTTATTTGAGCTGTAGGCAATGAATAGAAAGGAGGAACAAATATTATTAATATTATCATTTCAACCAATTTAAATTGCTTAAATATTGGTTTATAATTCTAGCTAATATGGGTTAAGGTGGTTGTATTTATAGGATAGGACGAGTTGTTTGTGTGTAGATGTTAAAACACAAACATAAAAGTTTAATAATATTTATTTTCAATCATAATCTACACAATTAACCTTTTTTTTTTTGATCGTGTGTGTGTTAATTCAACGTCATTCTACGAGAACTTACATTAATTCAAAAGTAATATTAAATACAATTATGAGGATTTTGAACTTATTTTAAATATCATTTAATGTTCGCAACTATATTTTGACGGGATAATATATCACTTTCTCGTAAATTCGTAAGCAATATAAAACACAATTATGAGGATCTTGAACCAATATTAGAAATGCCCACAAAAAAACAAAATAGCATTTAAACAACAACAACAAATATTTTAAATATCATTTAATGTTTACAACTATATTTTGACGAAATAGAATATGAATTTTACACAAATTCATAAGTAGTATCAAATATGAGAACATTGAATCAATATTAGAAATGCCAAACAAAACAAAATAGCATTCAAGCAACAAAGAAATTTATTTTAAATATCAGTCAATGTTCACAACAATATTTTGATTAAATAATATATAAATTTTATATAAATTCATAAGTTGTTACGCTTTAAATATCTATGAAAAATCACCAAGTTTATATATTTTGGTGAAATAATTTATAACTTTTACATAAGTTAAATACCTAGGGAAAAATCACAGCGGCTTTATATTTTGATGAAATAATTTATAACTTTTATTTATGTTTATAATTTAAATATCTAGGGAAAAATCACGGCATCTATATAACTTTAACATAAATTCATAAGTTGTTACGCTTTAAATATCTAGGGAAAGTGTGTTAATAAAATCCCTTAACACAACTAAAAAATAAATGAACCCATTTTATATTTCCTTCAAACCATTAATATATTATTACAAAATTTGATAACTGTCTCAAATTAGGGTTTTGTAATGCCGCAGGGACTATCAATTTGTTTATTTGTATTTTTTAATAAATTCACTAAAAAAATAATCCTACAAACCGTTAAAGTATTTAAATATCGAGTTACTATCACACATCTTAATTTCAATAGTTAATGTTTGTAAAGGTTGAGCACGACCAGTGGAGGGACCGTGACCGCAATTTTAAGAACCTATGACTTAGGGCATTCAATTAAATTGTTTTAACAAATATCACATAATATATCCACTATGAAATTTCCCCCTTGGCTTTGGTCTGACGACACCTATAGGTCTATTGGGACGGCTACTTATAGGAATGGGCCAGGATGTTTTGTGAAGGGTCCAATAGCTTGGTTGTGGTTGGGTTTTGAGGAAACGTGAATGCTTTCCTCGGTGGCCAGAGGAGTGTAGTGCTAGGATAATGTCTTGTTTGTCTGCCTGTTGTGGAGGGCATCTTGGGGAATTGTTCCTGGAAAATGTACGTGACCTGATGCTGACGGGGGTGCCAGGTGATGGTGTTGATGAGGGGGGAGTGCTGCACCATTAGAGGTGGCGTACGTAAGAGTACGGTGAAGTTGGCGATAGTGATGGAGGGTCACTGTCTTCTGAGTATATGCTTCAATCCCGCTGCTGCCGAGCGGGCCCGTCGCTAGTTGTAGGTGAGTTGAGGGGGGGGGGGGGG
>CABFOW010002443.1:0-44127 GCA_902141385.1 Timema californicum | reverse complement strand
GGGGGGGGGGGGGGTTTGAAGAGAAGAATACTCTCAGGGTTGTTCCTTGACGCGTGGATCTAATCCCCCGTTATGTATTCACATTCTGACATAAATAATGGGTATTTTAAAATAAGGGGACGAATTCTTGGTAGATACATAACTATGATAAAAATTAATAAATTTCAATGTGGCTCCAATAAGTCTTTCTTATTTTTTGGTATCCCTATTAAAATCATTGTTAGCCATTGTAGATCACAAGACTTGACGTAATTGCTAAATATTGTTTTTTTCTATCAAAATCCTACTATAGCTGTCCCAGATTGTGTATATTAATTTAGCACCGCATCTTACTACCAGATAGGGTTATACGCTTATGTACCTATTACGCTAATGTGTTAGGGAGGAGGAAGGTTTGATTTAAAAGATGTGGACTTGCACTTTCATGGAGTGAGAGTGGAAAACACTAGTTATTAATATTATGGTTAGCACTGCGTCTTACCACCCGTTCGAGTTATACGCTCTTACGCTAATGTGTAATGGTAGGGTGATTGTGAGATGAAATGGAAGACCTACAGTTTAACGTCGAATCCGAACCACGGTGGAGGTCTGGCATTTCCCACATTCACAAGTTGTCTTGTCAGAGGTGAAGGAAGGGTTTGGTAATCAGATAAATATGTGCCGGGAGCGAGGATTGAACCCCGGCCGCCAGTACAGAAGTCTGACACCTTACCCCTAGACCGCCAGGTCACCTTGAAAAACACTAGTCAATCAATACGTATAATATTGCTCACACAGTCTCCAACCACCATTTAATCTGTTTTTCCTTTTGTTAGACTTGTTCATAATATATTTTTTAAGATTTGATGAGACTTTATCTGTTTGACTTTAATTTGTTTGGAAGAATGCATGCATGTCTATTTTCAACTCCAGCATTATTTACATGTTTTCAAATATAAGTTTGTTACACCTTCTTGACACTTTTGTGCGTTTTACCTGTCAGCTTTCAATAGTATATTTTATTTTATCATTCAAATATGTCAAATAAGACTATATATTCAATTAAGTAATTGAAAAGAATTACCTCTAAAATATAATCCTGTTTTAATTATCTAATAATTGTTTGAATATTTGACCTTACAAATGTTATGAATTTTTAAATTATCATATATTAGAGTATCTACCTTGTCACTGTATGAGTAAACTGTACATGATTGACATTAACGAATATATATTGTTACCAAACAACTTGATATGAAGTTGCTCTAGTAATACATCATCAAGATTAAATATTGTATATATGTTTTGCTTACATGTAAGTGGAAAAAACTACCCTCGTTGTACCCAAACGGGTTCGAACCACGATCTCCCCCATAGCCCTACAGACGTGGCGCGTTAGACCACTCGGCCACTGAATCAGGCTAGATTGTGTATAGATTAGGAATCATTTCACTAATGATCCAGAGCGGTGGAAATGGGGATGAGGCACTTCAGAGTACGAACCTATTACTATTTTTGACACAAAGACTAGAAGTAATTTTACGTCCACACGCCCGTTATTTGTCACCTGCGTATTCCCGGGACACAAAAAAAAAACATATTTCTGTCTTCCAATCAGTAACGCGTGCCATTCCTACCGACCTACTCTTGCACTGCGTATAACCCGAACGGGTAGTAAGACGCGGTGCTAATAATAATACTCTTGCAAATCATGAGGTGGCTACAACCAGGGAAAATATTAGGGTGGTTTCTCACTCTCCCTCAAACCTGTTGTGTCTGAAGTTGTGTGTTGCTGCATAAACCCTTAAGTAGGCTTTCCTCGCAACATCTGTTCAAGTTAACCTTAACATCAAACAATTCCCATCAACTCTTCAGGGCAATAAGTTTTATGTTGTAATGTAAAACACTCCCAAAATACCCATTTAGTCCAACACTTTAGTTTAGTTGGTAGCGTGTCTGTCCACTGACCCCAAGTGTTTCCTTCGAACCTAGGTCGGGCGAACTAGGGGTGGTTTTACACTCTCCCACTACGAAAATGCGTGTTTACTTCCTTTAACATCAACCTTCCCTAGACCTAATCCATTAGCATAATTAGTACTTAAGCGTACAACCCAAACGGGTAGTAAGCTGCTGTGATAAATATTAATAATTAAAAACTGTTGAGTTCATGTGTTCTATAAATAATATGTGTTCCAGATCACCAGATATTTAGGTCCAAGTTTCTATTTTAGAAACAGATTTTGATAATAGTTATAAACCCTATTCCTAACTCAAAAACCTAATTAGTAGGGTCTAAATACAAACAAAAAAAAATACAACAAAAGGCGGATAAGAGTGTGTGTTGTGAATCATGAATACTAAGAAAACCTGGGTATGTAAACTATACCCAGAACACGCAATCTGATCCGATTGCGGAACCTGCCCCACGATCACCCTCAATAGCAAAAAAAAATAAAAAATTGTCCTCCAAACAATTTACCTAACAAAAACCTTAGAAGTTGGTTAGTATTAAACCTAAGGATATGTAAGAGAAAGAGATATTGCGTAAAAGGTGAAGTCCTTAAAAATGGATCATTTATTAAATATCTCAATATAATATGAACAATAAATAAAAGGGGAAAATCCCTAAAACATACAGAAAATGTCGTGATCCCTACAGCAAAGTTTCATTTGAAAAATGCGCAAAATATTATAATAAGTACCTTCATTATTTTAAGTTAACAATATCGTAAGTTAAATACGTAATTATTAGTCAAGAAAGTACAATACCAATTTTGTTTATTTAATCTCTCTGAAATACTCATTTTTCTACATGAAATATAAATTGATTTAATTATTGTATACAGCTCTCAAACACGATTAAATACCGATATGAATAATATGCCTTACATCGGCTTACCCTAAACATAAATAATATCAAAATTGTTTACTATTGATATTAACGTTGACTAGCACACATTTAGTTATCTTAGTCTAAATACTACTTGTTTTATAATCAAAGAAATATGGTGATTTCCAATAATCTCCTCACTAGCGCTATTAGCGTCCTATAAACTAAGTCAAAAAATACTTTCTATTAACAACATCATCATCTGCCCTATTGTCTAACTAGCGTCCAATAAACTAAGTTCATAAAGAGTTTTCAACTATTCTTTCACTTGCGCTATCAGCGTTCAACACCATAACTATTTTCTCATAACCTTGAACCCAAGTTTTAACACTAAGACAAAATATAAGTCCAAACAAAAGTTCCAAGACGTAACATTTGACCAAGCAAATGTTGTTGATATTCTTCGACAAATGTAAATTTAGATAAATATTTAGTGTTCCAAAAAGGACTTTAATATTCCTATATTATGAAAACTATCTGAAGTCTCAGCTTAGTCATATCCGACCAGAGTCTTACAATTTTGGTTTTATAAAAAAAAATTAAATAATATTAAGCCAAAAGGAATTTAGAAAAAAGAAAAAAATAATTATTTGTCAAAAGAGAATTTTGCTTTCATTTTAATTCCTAATCTCCGAAGCCTTAGATTCGCCCTGCTATTGCTGAAGCCAGTCCAAGAGTGCTCTTCAAATTGCACAACCAGTCTTATATATTATTTGGCAGTTCACTGAACATAGAACGACGGGATCACAAGGGGAAGGGAGGCACACCAAAGAAAGTAAACAGGGGAGGGATCCACATGCAACATAGGCTTCCACACTATTCTAGAATAATTGAGAATTAACTGGATACTGGTCGAAAAGTCTCTTCTTTCTTCCAAAGTTCTTTGGCCTGGGATTTTTTGTGTTGTGTACATGCGTCGGCGTCGTCTCAGTGTCCCGTAGCTTGTTGTCGCAGCCCGGCATGTTAGTTGTTGCGGGGACTATAGAGTCCGTAGCTGGGTCAACAGCAGTTGGCGTCCGTGTAATGGGGTAAGTCTATGGTTTATTCACTTAGGCATCTTGGACTTGCAGCTAATGCTACAGTTATAGGAAGTTCGGGGGCTTGACCCCACCGCAAGTTATTTTTTGGTAAATTTTCATAATTCGTTTCCCACTTCCAACTCTGAAAATTGTATATACATTTCCCTTAGTAAATCTAATTTATTCAGCCTTACTTCCATCCTGTTATAAATATTAGATATTTAGGTGCTGTGAGTATTGTAAATGGACAATATAAGTATTAATAAATATACAGGTTAAGCTAAACAAATCCACGCCATTTATTCAATTTAAAAGATATAGTATAGTTTCCTTCATTCATGTCTGGAGTATTTAGGAAGTTTTTCCACACTCCGTCTGTGCAGATGTGGGTACACTTCCTCTAATTTCGGCTTTAGGCTGTTATAATATGTCTGAAAATAAAACTTGTTTTTGTTTGTCATGTTTATTAAATTAATGTTGCTACGCTCTGCCAACAACACAAGCCTATTGCATTGTCTGATTGTTTTAAATGTCCCAATAAACTGTATTTGAGATTACATATTATTATGTCAACAATATATAGTTGAAACCATATTTAAAAAATAAAACATGTTTGTTTGTAATTTCCATTAACTCATAATCAGCAAAGATAACACTTTATTAGTGAGATAATTATGATACACTTCCAATATGCAAACTAACTTTTCATGTGAAGGTTGCTACTCCTTCCCAGTACTTTAATATAATGAAATCTACGACTAGGAGTGTATTCTACCATCACAACAGTTACAAATGATAAATAAAAATGATGTTATATCTTGTGCGTGAATTTGCTATTTAAACCTCAAAATTAGTTACTTTTTACTTTCTTCTTGGATATCAACAATAAAACAAGTAGTGTCGAACTAAAAATTAATATCTTATCTTTATAGTTGATTGTAGATGCAATTTTTTCTCGCAGAGTGACGGTCATTTAACACACACACACGAATAGTGGATCAAGTTCCTTTTCCCGACAGTATTTAAACCCCTTTTAAGTGATTAATACAACTGGACACATCTAGCTATAAGATGCCTAATTTATCAGTTATCTATCAAAAGTGACTGTTACAGATCACGGACTTGACGTATTGATATATTTAATTTGTTCGGTAGGAAGAACAGAAATATAGTATGATTCTAGGAAGAGCAGTCAACATCTGCAGATCACATGACTTTACGTATGAGTCCTTTACCAGCGGTCAGTATCGATCAAATCACTGACTTGACGTATGAATATATTTAATTTGTTTGGTATCATTTCTATTACCTCATAATCAGCTAAGATAATACTTTATTAGACAATTAATTTTGATACTCTTCCAACAAGCAAACTAACATATCAGGATTTGAAGTAGATATTATTACTTGGTGGTGACCTGGCGGTCTAGGGGTAAGGTGTCAGACTTCTATGCTGGCGGCCGGGGTTCAATCCTCGTTTGCGGCAAAGATTTATCTGATTACCAAACCCTTCCTTCACCTCTGACAAGACATCTTGTGAATGTGGGGAATGCCAGGCCTCCACCGTGGTTCGGATTCCACGTTAAACTGTAGGTCCTTCATTTCATCTCACAATCACCCTACCATTACACATGAGCGTAAGTGCGTATAACCCGAACGGGTAGTAAGACGCGGTGCTAATAATAATAATAATAATAATAATAATAATATATCAGAACATTTATCATGTGTTTTCTAAAACTGCCCCACCCCCCTATTTTTTTTTAGTCACAGTTCAATTTGTTCGACTAGTAAATTAAACTGACTGGGCATGCGTTTTATAAAACTTGTTGTACCTGCATCGATGGTAGGCATCACTATCGTGTTGTACTAGACTGCCGATGAGAGGGTGGTCAGCGTTTGCTTCCCGTTCTGGTGGACTCAGATTGATTTTCTCACCCCAAGAAAATGAGTAAAAACATTCTACCTGGTCTGATTATATTAAACGGAAAATCTGATCGATCAACAAAACCCTTTTTTGATTTTGCCTAGCCTACTTTACATATTTTCTCACACCCTATTGGCTAATAATAAATTTTAATTTGGCTTCGTTAATAAATTAGATGCAATGTACCGTTACCTGATCAATTGTGTCTTGATCATCGTTGCGTATTGTCACAGCGCAAGAACCGCGACAAATATCCAGTTATTTAAAATTGCCTATTTTTATAGCTACAATTGTGTATTGAGCGACTATAGTTTCAGATATAAATGACAATATAATAATGGTCTGATTAGGCTGATGAGGACAAATGTACAGTTTATTAAAAGAAATTAGGGGATATATTTTTATATAAATTTGTAGATATTTACACTTTATCAAACATGGATTGCATTAGTACAGTTATTACAGGGTATATAAGTCATCTTTATTTAACTTCCTCTACCAATCTCCAGTATCTTTCATCCCTTTTTGATCCAAATATCTTACTAAAAAGCTTTTTTTTTTTCTAAAACCATATATTTATTTTTGTCTAGACTTGAAATCAGAAAGAATATAGAAAGAGAAAATATTGAAGCTTTAGATAATGCAGACTGGGGATCAGACAAAAGCGACTGGAAAAAATATCAGTGACATTGTAATCTTCTATAGAGGAAAACTAATTTCCTGGTGTCCCAAGAAACAAAAAGCCGTAGCATTCTCTTCCCTAGAGGGTGGGTAACTACTCTGATTCTGCCTAATCGACAGAAATACTCTTCTTGCAAGGCCTGATTGTGAACTTCAGGGATTCTAGAGCTGTACATTTTTAAAACTTGTATATTTGTTGACTACTTAAAAAAAACCATGAAAATCAAATATGAACCGATATCCGATAAAACCACAATAATTGTGTTGATGTAGAATCCACAAAAGATAAAAAAATTCCTCTACTAAAAATAATTAAACTTCCGAGTTATTAGTTTCCATAAAACCATTTCATTAATAAATAAAGTTTTACTAGGACGTGTTGATCAGAGTTTTGCCCATCAGGATTTTGTAGTTTACGTTGGCTATTAATGATTTGCTTGAAAAGTTAAAAAAATTCCGCTAGTTCTTTAGTTGGGTGGGTTTATTGAAATGTTTTTTGCTACTAAATGAAAGAGAAAAGAATGCGCTCCATTTTTTCTTTTTATTTCATTACCGTTCTAATATATACGTAGCCTAACATCCATTTTATCCGTAATATTTCATAAATTTAATTCTATTTCAAAGGGTCCTGATTCGATTCTCGTGTGTGTCGTTGTTTACTAATTATTATTAGGAGTGACAGAAAGAACCTATTATCACTTCAAATTAGAAAATAAAAGATTATTTGACAATATATTAATAACACGAATAATATGATAACAAACTAATTCTAGAACTCATATTTAAAAGGAAAGTTCCCTTAATCATTTATGAATCGTTCCAAACGTGGATTTTCAATTTTTTGATAAAACAATTAACTGTTTCTCTTAGGGACTTAAGAATGTCTCAATTGAGCAGAATATTTTATTGAGGGGGCAAGAAGGGGGAGAACGTACAGTCCATGTTTGTGTGTGTGTGTGTGTGTGTGTGTGTGTGTGTGTGTGTATGTATGTGTGTGTGTCACCTACTAAACCCATGTCTATATCCACCATAGTTAATTTCAGACTTTAAGTCCAATTTTGGTAAAGAGCTGATTGATTACCTTGCTAAGGTATCAGGCGTAGATTTGGACCTACGACATGGGAACACAATTAAATCTGATTTGGCAGTTGATTATTATTATTACTATTATTATTACTACTACTACTATTATTACTATCCTGTATATTTTCCCTTGATCGTGTAAGTTTTCATGTCCCTTCTCAGATCTTGTAGTCCAAAATTGTTTTCTCGCAACAACTCTAAAATGGTCGGCCATATTGACCGTTGTATTTATATCGCAAATTCTGAATTTATCTAGTTAAAATTTTACCACAAAAGAATAGCCAAACTCAGAGAGTTATTTAAGGAACTACCGTATATTTTATTTACTCAGTAGTCAACCTCGTTGATCTTGGGGTGAAGTGCTTGCCTCAGGACCCGATGATAGTGGATTCAAACTCAGCCGGGGTCGACAGGTTTCCATTAATCATTAAGACAGGATTTTTGTGGACGTGTAATACCATCGGCTAGTTACGGAAGTGTTTCAATAAATAATATAACAATACATGCAACCACATAAGAGTTATTTGTTGAAACAACCTCGTATTATATTCATGAAAAAGTCAGAACTCCATAGGTGCTCTTGAATGTTGTAATTTTATTTTTAGCAACAAGTTTTACTCTCAATTTTGGTTATTCGCTAATGTACTAATTACAATAACGGGTTAAGTATGAGGAAGGTTAAATTTAGAGGAAGTGTACTTGCATCTGCGTAGAGAGATAGTGGGAAACAATTTAAGAAAAATCACCCTCTGTTACACCTGACAGGGATTGAACAAGTCTAGACTATTGCGAGAGCAGAGCCTTAGACCATGCGGCCACCAAATCGGGTTTTATATAATTAACTGTAATATAGTATGTTGTCTTCAATTTACTCGTACAATTGAGTTTAATATAGACTATCTTAATCTTTTTACGTGTCCAGGCTAAACGAATTTTAAACACGCTAATTTCTTATAGATAATAAAGAAAATAACTTCGTAAAAATTTAAGATTTGAATGGATAACTAGTGGAAAAACATTTAAGAAAAAATCAGCCTTGCTACTCACGACTCGAATTCAAACTTTGACCTCCCTTGCATCGGTAAAATACAATAAATGTGCCTGATATCTTATCCGCATGCCTTTTTATGAGGTTAGTTCTAGTTATAATAGAATAAGGGAAGATAGTATGTAAATAAGTTTGGTTCTTTGCACTTCATCAAGCATTTCATTGACATATCTAACAAGCTGGAGACTGTCTATTTCCAAAATGGTTATTTAATCTATGTGTTTTCTGAATAAATTCTGTCCCGACGTGACATTTAGAAATGTCTTCCATCTCCTTGTGGGTTGGTTACCATAATCATAGCTGTTGATGTAGTGAGGACGACTTATTATCATAATGATATGTATCCGAACCTTATAAATAAACTTTTAATAATTCACAGAAAATAAAGCCGAGATAAGGCCTACTCGAACAGTCAACAAAAAGGCTAGGAGTACAGCTTATAAATATTTATCTAGATAAGAATGTTAACTCTGAAAAAATATTGGAAAGCGTATCTTTATTTGTTTGGGTATTAGGTGGTTCGGGGTTGGGGAGGTTTATGGATAATGTATATTTACACATTAATTTGACTACCTATAGCTGGATTGTCATAGAAAGAACATTATTTAACAATTCAAACGGATACATTAATATAATTTCATGTCTCTATATACCAGGAATTGTACTCTGCAATTGATACGTTTGACGAGTATTGCCAATTTAGACAGTTTGATGATAAATCTAGTGAATATCTGTCAAGGTGACCTGGTGGTCTAGGGGTAAGGTGTCGGTCTTCTGTGCTAAGGTCCGGGGTAAATCCTAGGTCCCGGCACAGATTTATCTGATTACCAAACCCTTCCTTCACCTCTGACAAGACTTGTATTAGTCACAACTTGTGAAGGTGGGGAATACCAGACCTCCATCGTGGTTCGGATTCAACCTTAAACTGTAGGTCCTTACCCCTAGACCAGCAGGTAATCATTACGCCATAGTAAAATCAGACTATATGAGACTGGTCCCTTTATCTGCTTGAACCTTGCAGAAGGTCAAATTAAATAGTTAATATTAATTACTTTAAAATTAAAACAATATTAGTGTGGAATTAAGAGCGGGCATCACATGCCAATCAACTCTGTAATATAGTCGGCTAGAAATCGTAAATTTACACAAACACCATTGCACGTGGGTCATTTCTGATTGAACAATGAGATAAAGAGGTAAAAGAAGTTCCTAATACTGAACATTATTGTGATATTAAATTATATTTGGAAAAAAACTTTATTGAAAGAGCCGTTTTTGACCATTTTATAATGACTTCACAGATAAGCACTGTGCACAAATCTTAATTCTGTCATAATAAGGACATACTGTAATTATTAACAAGAAACTTTGTCGCTTTGTCCCCCATCATCACCGTGGAAAATTTCGAGTAATCATTCAAATACGAATGCACTGCACACATTTCTGTCATATCGTAGGTCTTTTCTTTTCTCTTTTACTCCCATATCTCACGCGAGCCGGGAGCTTAGTTGGGCCTGCTAAAGTCCGTTCACCATAGGAATTGTTTTCTGAAAGGCTTTTTTCACTACCAGAAATCTATTATATAGTAGGATATTGGTAGGAAAAAAGACCTTTCTGAGAGTAATTCCTACCGTGAATGGAGTATATGTATGATGCACGCATCTTAGCTCAGTAGGCCTTTATACTGAGCTGAGAGTCCCGGATTCGATTCCATAACTGAGAAATTTATCATAGATGAAATTAGGAGTTTGCAAAGTCCATTTTTTCAATTCGAAGCGAACTCGAATCCAATATATGAAATATTCTCGAATTCAAATCGTATTGTCAATACTTTCTTTTAGTTGTTTTATACTTTAAAAAAATATTATATTGTGGTTATTTATATAACTTTATGCACTAAGATTAGTAGAAAAATACTTTTTTGAACCATTGTTTGTAATAATTCATTTTAATCTGATAAATAAAGCTATTATTAAATTTTACAATTAAATTGCTTCGGTATTTTTCATATAAATATTAATTTATAATTTATAAAACAGTTCAGAATGGTTATAAGTACTAACATAAATGTAGTATTTTAGCTATCAATATTTTATTGGTGAAGCTTTGAAGCCGGAATTTGTTTCGAAGCGAAGTCGAATCTGATGTTTGTTTCGAAACCAAGTCAAAGTTTCGAAACTGCGCACAACCCTAGATTAAATTAAATAGTGTTTTCCACTTTCACAGTGATACATTAACGACCGGAAGTTGGATGTTATTTTTGTTATCGATGTAAGTTATATTATAGGTTTTGTGCTCATATAATCATTCGATTGAGAAAGTGCACTTTAAACACCTCAAACAAATAAAAACAAATGAAAGAATGAATAAAGAACCGTTTAATCATACTGTTAATTGATATATCTTACTCAAATTTAAAGTGAGGATGTATATTTTAAAGGTGAAAAACCCAGTTTTTTTGCAGTTTTTATAACAAAACATCTTTAGACAAAATAAATAAAATATTGCTTCTATACAAATAGAGTTTAATTTTGTTCACAGGTGATATCAACCGTTGTTGAATATCTGTCATTAGCATAGCGGCATTAGTTGACAAACTTTTTGAATGAAGAGAAAAAGTTGTTATTAAATTCCAGAACACCCTTGACCAGTAGCAGCTCGTAGCTAAAATTAGTGGGGGTAATGCTCCAGAAAATGTGTAACCTTTGTTTTAAAATTGTGTAAAAGGGAAAAAACTTGTATAAAAATAAAATTTATCCAGGAGCTAGATAAAATCTTAACAAAAAACGACATTTTTACTGACTTTAACTTAAATTGTTACAGTTAAAGCTTGATCTATTTAAAAAAAAATTAAATCCATTCTTCTTGTTTTAATTTGCATAAAAATTCAATAATTTTCTCCTTGATCTCTGGATGACAATTGACGAAATTTTTCTTCATTGAAAGTATTGCAAGTGCATTTAGTCTTTACGAATTCATAGTACTTCTTAAAAAAGTGTTTATTCTTCTCAATGTTGCAGCGATCTGCCTCTGATGTAGTCATGGGAATCGTCAAGAGGATTTTTATCAGTTTGTAATTTCACTAAAAACATGATCTAGATTATTTTCCAAGATAAATTTCAGCAGCTCAATTAATTTGCTATATTAAGGAATATCAGTCCAAAAATAGAATAATTTTAGTTAAGTTTCAAGCTTTTCTTTGTCAATCATGGAATAAGCTTCAGTGGTCAGTGCTATCTCTTTTGTGGGATGTTCATTCTAAAATATAGTGAAAACATTCTTGTTGAACAATTTAGCAGCTACTAGGTGCTTAGTGGAAGAATATATGTTCATTATATCAACAGATATTTAACCACACACTTCCTTGCCATCCGTCATGAGTGTATTTGAAGGATTATCACAGTACTTTGAGTTTCTCAATTCTAAAATAGCAGTTTTGAAATTTGTTATATATTCATTAACTTTAAAAAGACTAATTTCTCTAATTGTATTTGGTTGTAAATTATTTCAACATAAGGCATAATCTGAGGAAAAAGCCCTAACCAGAACTTTAAATTATCATCATTCAGGTATTTTAAAATTCCAGTTGCTTCTGCAATGATTTTATCTGCATTTGATGTTGACTTAATTTCAATAAGGCAGTTTTTTAAAGGTTGCAAATTTTCATGAACTTTGTTTATGTTTATGTTGTATGTTGAAATTCCACCTTGTAGAGGATGGACGAGGAATGCTGACTGACGTCCATATGTTTCTTGAGAATGAAAACACGTTGTGGTGATCATGAGAAGAATGTTGGTATAGCCAGAATGTTAGAGAAACAATTTCTTGCGTTTCGTGCAATACTTGCTGCATTTCTCATTATTAAATTAAGTTGATGTGCATAACAGTGAATGAAATTTGCATTACTATAAACTGCTTTTATTTTTGTTTGAACTCCTGCTTTTTTGCCTTCCATTACATTTACACCATCAAATGTCTGAGATATCAGTTTTCGTTTATTTCCTTGAAGGATTATGTCCAATTGTTCTAAAATACGTTTTGATATGTCTTGATTTTCTGAAATAAAGAATCCCCCAAAACGCTCACATAAGTCTCCATTCAATACGTACCGTAGAACAAGAACCATTTGAGTGTGTTCCGAATCATCTGTTGTGTCATCAGCCATGACAGCTACAAAGGAAGCTATTCTAATTTCCGTCCTTATCTTCTCATGGTATATTTGTAGCAGGCAGTCAAGTATCTAATTCTGAATGGTCTTAGACACACCTTTGAAGACTGCACTGGTTTCTAAGTGATTCTTCAAATCTGAATCTAATTTAGATGTAAAATTTACTAATCTTATAAATACCCTGGATTTACTGAATCGTCATTTTCATCGTGTACACGTAAGGTAGTTTCAAAGTTTCTACAAAAGAAAATGCAGTCTATTATTTTGGACAAAATTTATGGTTCTTTTTAACTTTTATATTATGCTCATTGATTGAAAGTCTGTATGACTCACTCAGTTTCTCCTTAATTCTTACGGTTCCTAAAAGTGATAGTGAAACATCATTATCAACGTGCTTCTTTGACTTCTCATGCTTTTCAGTTTTTTTCTTTCATTTTGTTTATATTTCTAAAATCATATTTTGTCCACGGTACATCACATCCAAACAGCAAGCACGTGAAGCAAAACAGTGCATTCTTTACTTAACAGCCGAAAAGCCAACTTTTCCGTTGGCACCATTCATAGTTTAAGCTAAGAATATATTTCTTGTTGTTGCTTTTGCCTGGCTGAGATATTAGAATATCAGGTGTTGAAAGACCTCTTTTCTTAACTGTAACTTTCTCATGGAGAGATAGCTATGAAAACTTAAGCTGTTGAAGTTCACTTACAGTCACAGAAATTATTTCTTGGGGATTCAAAGCCATGGTTAAAGTTTTCCGTTAAATAAAAGAACCGAAAAAAAAGGAATCAAATAGAATTGCTGGAAGCAGAATAATAATCTAATTCTACTCTCTTCTTAACTTTATCACATTCAAGAATATGGTACACGGTTTTTAAGCACAACACACGCTGAATGAAAAAAACTTCCTTCCACCATCATGCTAGAGCCGGCACTGCGAGAGCAACAGTGCAGTCCTGCCTTCCTTCCCACGCCCCTCCTATGTGCGCATGCGCACAACAGTCAAACACCACGTCAATGGCACTCTGAAGCGCACAGTTCCATACAAAGATTTTTGTATCTTTTTCATAAGCTGGGGGATGGCTACTGAAGTACTGACACTAAGCTTAAGGGATATATATTGTAAAACAAAAATAAAGAAAGAATGAAAGAAAAAATGACTAGTTTTATTAAATGTTATCGGAAATATCAAGTGCTGATAGGGGGTGCTGCAGTTTCGCAGTGCCTATACACGAGCCACCACTGCCCTTGACAGATATTCAAGAACTGATTAGGTCACCATCTGAACAGAATTAAACTCTATGTTTTTATATAAGCAATATTTTATTTATTTTTTACAAAAAAAAATTGTTATAAAAACTGCATAAACACCTTTGCTCACGTTCCCTACATCCCCACCTAAAGCTGTGTTAAATCACCCATCATCACTCAGCCTGCGAGAGATACCTCCTGCTAATCTCACAACAATAGTGAAAGGCGGGTAACATTACATCAGGCGTTAACGATAAAACGAGCATTTGTTTATTTAAGACTAGCTGCCTGAGAGAAATGTTTTTAGTTTAGTTTAATGATTGTACGTGAAAGGTAACTTATTAATTTTTTTTAATTCCTGCTTCAAGGTGGGTCTGTTTGTGCAAATTGGCTAAAATTTTTAAAATTTCAGAGCTCTGCGTATGGTAGATATCGCGCAATGCTTTTGACAAACCAACTCTTCATTTTGTTAAAACTAGAAAACCCATGTCCAAATTGCACGATACTTAATTAAAAATCCAACAAAAATATCACTTTCTTTTATAAAGAATTTGTTTGAACTAAAGAAAATAAATATTTTTCTCAAATGAATAACACACAAAAAAATATAAATTGTAGCTTAAGATATGCGTCTGGGTTAGGGCGGACATTGTAGGAGGTAAACTTTTTGACTATTTGTAAAGATTGTTGAAATAATTTTAATAGCGGTTGCACGTCTTCAGGTTAAAACATTTCTATTACATCCTTTTTAGTCAATTTATAACCATAAGATATGTCGATATTTGGTCTGACAGGAATATACACTTTCATAATAAATATATATAGTAGGTTTTTGGAAGGGCCGTTAAGAAAATAAAAATATATATTTTGGGATTAGCGGTGAAAACCATCGACTTTATAAATGGGTACTATTTCATAGGTATTGATAATATACATCAAAAGTCGGAAATTACATAACTTAAAGTTTGATATTTTTCCACCCTTGTGTCTTATTACTCGTAAGGGCAACACTTAAACGCCTACGCTCAATACGCAAATGAAATAGGGAAGAAGAAGGTAGAATTTCGAAGGAAATTAACCCGAATTTGAATGCAAGCAATATGGGGAATCATTTATTAAAAATTATTCTCTGCACACCTGAATGGAATTCCAACCCTGAGTTCCTGTAACAGGCCAAACATTATAAAACGAAAGAAACGCCTTAAACAATTCGTTCATCAATGCGGACTTATATGAATATTGTTATAACTGTCAAAAAGGAGGTACTTTTCAATCTTAGAGTTTTATGTTTACGACGTATCACCGTGGCTAATAACATACTAACACTAGTTTTGTGTATAAACTGTACAGGTAGTAAGACGCGATAGTAGAAAAACACTAATAGGGTAAAGATGAATGTACAATAGTACCGTGCTCCACGTCTTACTACCCGTCCGGGATATCCACATATTTACACTAATGTGGTGGAGATGAGGAAGGTAGGATAGTACCGTGCTCCACGTCTTACTACCCATCCAGACAATCAACATATTTACACTAATGTTGTGGAGATGAGGAAGGTAGAATAGTACCGTGCTCCACGTCTTACTACCCGTCCGGGATATCCACATATTTACATTAATGTGGTAGATATGAGGAAGGTAGAATAGTACCGTGCTCCACGTCTTACTACCTGTCCGGGATATCCACATATTTACATTAATGTGGTAGAGATGAGGAAGGTAGAATAGTACCGTGCTCCAAATCTTACTACCCGTTCGGAATATCCACATATTTACACTAATGTGGTGGAGATGAGGAAGGTAGGAGAGTACCATGCTCCACGTCTTACTACCCGTCCGGGATATCCACATATTTACACTAATGTGGTAGAGATGAGGAAGGTAGAATAGTACCATGCTCCACGTCTTACTACCCGTCCGGGATATCCACATATTTACACTAATGTGGTGGAGATGAGGAAGGTATAATAGTACCGTAATCCACGTCTTACTGCACTTCTGCTAAATATACACATCTACAGTATTAAGGCAGGGATGAACGATTTAGAATTTAAACGCAAAGTACGTATGAAAAATATAAGTGTAACCATGTTAAATGATGGTAAAATATAAATTTGAGTTTACAATCCCAAAGCTATACATTCTCTGGTGATATAATATAATTTAACGAACATACAATTTTAATTTCGTCCTCCCAGCTGACGTGTTCCTTGGTCCTATATATATCTAAAAAGTTTGTTTCGGTAATATAAAATATACGAAGCGATGATTTAAATATACCCAAATATATATAAATAACTAAACTATATAGTTATAAGCATAATTTTGTTAAGTATTTTTTATTGTTTAGTGAATGTTAACATAAAATTACGGAAATAAAAATAATGTATACTTGTTTGTATCTGTGAATTTAATTAAAACTCATATATGAAAACAAATTTTGTTTTTAAAACCGCCTTTGTGATGGTTTGAGTAGTATGTTGAAATGTAAACAATCCAATACAAATTATGATGTAAAACATTTTATAGAGATGAGTAGTGCTCTTATAAAATAAACACTAAATGGCAATTTAAATTATGTCAACCACGTCAGAACTTTGACTTTCTAAAATAGAATTATGTTTTAAAAATCACTGTTAAAACGCAGATAGAATTATGAACGTTTTGATAACAGGATATGTAACTGATCTAATACTCGTTTAAATAACAGAATAAATAAAATATCTCGTGCTGGATGAAATAACAGGACAAAAATAATAGTTCTGTTTTGGCTGAAAAATCGCAAGCAGATTAACTTTTTTGCGTTTAAATAGCAGAGCAATCAGAATATTAATTTCGTGTTGAAATAACAGAACAAGCAAATTTGTTTGCCCTTGTTGAAATAACAGAATAATTATTTTGGCTCTTGGTTTTTTAAAATAATATATTAACAGAGCAATTAAAATATCTCTTTTTTAAAAAAAATAGACTAAGCAGATCACCTCGTTTATATTGAAATAACAGCACCACATCGAAATAAATGTACTAGTTAAATAGGAGATAGCACCAATTTACATGTGTACTTGTTGAAATAATAGCACCAGTTTACATGTGCGTGTTGAAACAAAAGTTTACACCAATAAGCTTTTACCCGTTGAAACGTAAATTAGCACCAGTTGGCTTGTACTTCTTGAAACAAAAGTTAGCACTAGTCTACATTTTCTTCCACCAGACTTGTACTTGTTAAAATAACAGATTATAATATGTAATTAGTATATGAAATATTGGTGATCTGGTGGTCTAGGGGTAAGGTGTCGTACCTCTGTATTGGGGTCCGGGGTTCAATCCTCGGTCCCGGCACAGATTTATCTGATTACCAAACCCTTCCTTCACCTCTGACAAGAAGTGTATTAATCACAGCTTGTGAATTTGGGGAATGCCAGGCCTCCACCGTGGTTCGGATCCCACATTAAACTGTAGGTCCTCCATTTCATCTCACAACCACCCTACCATTAAACATTAGCGTAAGTACGTATAAGCAGAACGGATAGTAAGACGCGGTGCTAATAATAATAATAATAATAATAATATATGAAGTATCATAATTGACATTTCAGTATTAGTTCAATTACAACCCCCTTACTTCGTGACCTAAAATTTGCCTTACTCATATTAAAAAAAACAATATTTATCAGCACACAAAGGGAGATAACTTCCTATTCTCGTACTATACTATTAACACTATGCTTGATTCACACGTTTGCCGAAGATTGGGAGGAGTATCTGCTTGAGTAATGCAGCAATTCACAAGCAAAATCTAGAAGAAACTTATCATCATCATCATCAACATGAACAGCTTCCAGTCGCTGGCTGGGTCTATTTGGAAGATAAACCTCTCCAACTTCTCCTTTCTCCCACCTCTCTCCATCCACTTTGGGATGAAAATCATGGTGCAGGCTAGTAGTCCACAATCCACTTTGGGATGGAAATCATGGTGCAATGCTTGTAGTCCACAATCCACTTTGGGATGGAAATCATGGTGCAAGCTTGTAGTCCACAATCCACTTTGGGATGGAAATCATGATGCAAGCTTGTAGTCCACAACCCCCTTTGGGATGGAAATCATGGTGCAAGCTAGTATTCCACAATCCACTTTGGGATGGAAATCATGGTGCAAGCTTGTAGTCCACAATCCTCCTGCGCTCCTACTAATACTGTAGTGTGATTTGCTTTGACTTGAGAGGCCAGGGTTTGATTTGAGCTACTTCACTGTTTTTTCTTTTATTTAATGGTTTCTCATCAGCTCACCAAACCCTTTCTGGTGCATTCCTTTTGACATACTCCCCTTTAACCTTTATTTTTGTGATCATTAATGCGTTTATCCAAGAAGTTTAGATGAGGTTAGTTTATGGAAAGAGTGCACCAGTTTTAGCGTAAGGAGGTGATTGAAAATTCACAGTGCTCGGTTTAAAATATGAAAAAAAAACCATTTCCAATTAAGCTGGCTGAGATTCAAATTTCAACCTCCCACTCTATCATGTGCCTAAAACCTCAGCCAACTGAAGTGGGCAATATTTTTTTGAAACTTATAATTTAAAAAACTATCAACATATTACTAGTCTATAAAGTTTCAACTCCCATTTAATTTAAATCAACTTATCAAATTATCACACGGTCTGTGGCAGTTGTTTTTGATCTCTCTAATTAAATGTATTAGTGTTATTGATTTCACATTAAACGTAATTAGGTTACGCTGATGTATTAACAATTATTTGGGTCATTCCGATAGCGAATATTGCAATGCGAATAAAACTAACTTGTAAAATTATTGTAAATACCTTTATAAGCTTTCAATATTACTTCAATTTAATTATTTGGAAACTTAACAAACTGCTAAAATTAATATCAACTCTCACATTAATAACGTAGTAGAGCTTTAAAACTACTTTCGACGGGTAGACTAATTCAATACTTTCGTCCAATTTTAATTGTAATTGATTGAAGTTTCATTGCCATGACAAGGCAAAGAAAATAAAAGTACTAAATATTAATGATAATTATAGTAATCATTATTTTTACTATTTTTGTATGGTCCTTTTCTTAAATTATAATTTCAGTTAAATTCAGGATTTAACATTTAGAATACGTATTGATTGTTTTCGAACGCAAGCCATTTAAAACCTGTATTAATACGTTCAACTACACAACTAGCAATAGTTACTTTTTAGTTATAGAGTTGTGTTGGTTAACCTCTCTAGAATCAGTGTTGATCAACATTGCAATAAATATAATACCAAACCTACCACATTTCAACTTAAACAAAAACATTTACTATTTCAGATTGTCTACTAGAAATTTTATTTAAAAATTTTATTTTTCATTTTTTCGTTTGAACATCAACTTTTACAAGCAATATAAATTAAATTGAAAATAATAATCGTAATTACATTATTTCTTGTGGAAGTCCATATAAGGCGCATGCTCAACTGAGAATAGAGGAATTGAATTTGAACCGAATAAGTGATCATGCTCAATTATTACATTATGGACTTATAAACGAAATATGAAACATTACAAATATTTAACGCCATGTTCACAACTTGTGAATATGGGGAATGCCAGGCCTCCATCGTGGCTCGGATTCCACGTTAGACTATAGGTCCTATATTTCAACTCACAATCACCCTACCATTATATATTAGCGTAAGTGCGTCTAACCCGAACGGGTAGTAAGACACGGTGCTAATAATAATAATAATAATAATAATAATAATTTAACGCCTTTTGATTCTTTACATTTTCTTATAGGGTAACTAAAGCTACTGAGGCTTACTTTGGGGAGAGACTAGCTTAATATTAAACGTCAACTTTATTAACTTGTTTTGTAATTGTTAGTGTAATTGTAATGTCTTTAAAAACGTGAGTGTTGAAACCCTTTTGATTACTACTTTCTCATATCAAGAGAAGGTATTGTGATCATGGAAATAATTGAGATTGAGATTGTGAAAGTTTTTTTACGTTTTTTGTGTACACGAACCTAGAAAAGTGAATTTTATAATTCTGTCTGTCATGATTAATTTTGTTCAAATTTTATATTTGGATATATTATAAGGATATACTACAAAATAATTTTTGTTTTTACCCTAGACCTTCAATTAAAGGTAATTTACTGATAAGTATTTCTTTTCTATTCCAAATTTTTCAAAAATGTCTCTGACGATTTAGTTTAAAATGAATATCTAGGATTTGTTTGTTTGACAAAAAGCGCTATATAATTGGTTTTTGGAAAAAAAAATTGTGAAAGGTAGTTTATTGATTATTGATTATTTAACTTGAAATATTTTACAAATGACTTTAACGATTTGGTCCCAAGTGAGTATCTTGGTAGTGTTTGACATAACAAATAGCCGTGTATAGTTGTTTTGGGGGTAAAAACTCATTTTTGGGTAGTTGACTGATGATTGATTTTTCAAAAACTTGAAATATCTTACAAATGGCTCCAACGATTTGGTTCCTAATGGGTTTTATCGTGGTGTTCAACATAAAAATTAACATCGTATGTTGATTTTTTTTTTTAATTTTATTTATAGGTATTTTACTGATAATAGATTTTTCGAAAACTTGAAATATTTTAAAATGTCTCAAACGACTTGGTTCCGAATGGGTCCTTTTGGAGTGTTTGACATGACAAATAACAGTGTATACTTGTTTTTGGGCTATAACTATTTATTGGTATGTTACTGAAGACTAATTTTTCAAAAACTTTAAATATTTGAAAACCTGGCCTCAGGAGTTTGATCCCAAATGGGTACCTTGAGTATGTTTGACATGACAAATAGCCCTGTATAGTTTGTTTTGGGTAAAAATTCGGTAAAGGGTAATTTTCTGAAAAGTAATTTTTTTAAATTCAAATTATTTTGAAAATGGCTGTAACAATTTTGCTTAAAGTATATCCGGAGAGTATTTAGCATGAACATGACAAATAAGGCTGTATACTTATTTTGGAGGAAAAATCTGACTATGAATGGTTTACTAATTACTTTTTTTCTTTAAATATTTTTTAAAATGGCTTAAGCGTTTCGGTTCAAAATAGATATCCGCGGATTATTTTACATATCAATAATATTGTATATTTATTTATCTTAAGTAAATTAATCTAAGGTTAATTTACTTACAAAAGAATTAGAAAAATTTGGATTTTTATTAAATTAAAATTGAAGATTTAATCCTAAATGGGAATCTGTGAATAAATTTTTCTACATAAATAACAATAAGTATTTATTTTTATAAAGCACAAGTAGTTTTAGGGTAGTTTAAAAATAATTCGTTTTTGAAAATTTGATATTTGTTAAGTATATTTGAACAATTTTGTTTAAAATGTATACACAAAGATGGATTATTGTGATTACCATGATGTGTTTGTTTTTATGAGTAACTTAAAAAAATGGAAACTTTAATACACAATTTGTAAACGTGTGTGTGATTTTGTCTTACCATTTATTTTTTATCCAATTTTATACATCCCTATCTTGAGCTAGTTATAATCATTCTACCTTACTACACCATATTTATATCTTTAGATAGTTCTATCCAGTCCATCTCATTACACCCTATCTCTATCTTGAGCTAATTCTAACCAACCTACCTATTTGCAACCTAACCATCTCTTGAGCTGGTTTTATCAAGTCAACCTCACTACACTATATCCCTATCTTTAGCTAGTTATATCCAGTATACCTCCTTACGCCCTATCCCTATATTGAGTTATCTCTATCCAGTCCACCTCATTACACCCTATCCCTATATTGAGCTAGTTATATCCAGTCCACCTCATTACAGCACATGCCTATCTTGAGTTAGTTTTATTCAGTCCACCTCCTTACACCCTATCCCTATCTTGAGATAGTTCTATCCAGTCCAACTCATTACACCGTATCCCTATATTTAGCTAGTTTCATCCATTCCACCTCATTGCAACCTATCCCTATCTGGAACTAGTTATATTCAGTTTACCTCATTACACTCCATATCTATCTTGAGCTAGTTGTATCTAGCCTGCCTTATTACACCCTATTACTTTCATGGGGATTTTTCTTAAATTCTAGTTTCACACGCATCGGTGGGAGAATGGTCTAACTGGACAGGATTCCCGATGATGGTAAGATTAGAATTTGAATCCTATTATGGTGTACTGAGGGCCTTTTTCAATCCTTTTTTTTCACTTACAAAGTTGGTCAAATATAAAACCTGCAATAAGGGTTTACACAAAATATTATTAATATCAGTGGCTGTTTTGAGGAACGGGTTACATAAAGATGAATTACATACCCTTTACTCTTCAAAATACATTGTTTGTGTGATCAAATATCGCAAGTTACGGTGGGAAGTGCATGCAGCATGAATGGAGTAAACTGGAACCAGGTTCAGGGTATTGACTGGCAAACCCAACGGGAAGAGACCAGTGGAAAGACGCAGATGGGAGGATAACACTAGAATGAACCTGAAAGAAATATGGTGTAGTGAGGTGGACTGGATAGAACTAGCTCAAGATATAGATAGGGTACAATGAGGTGGACTGGATAGAATTAGTTAAAGATAGCAATAGAGTGCAATGAGGTGTACTGGGTATAATTTGCTCAAGATAGGGATAGGTTGTAATGAGGTAGATTTGATTGAACTAGATAGGGACAGGGTCTAATGAGGTGGACTGGATATAACTATATATAGAAAGGGATAGGTGGGGTATTTTGGAAAACGCAGCAATGAACTTTCAATTTCCTAGTCAGGTGATATAACTATGCCACTAAGCTGATTGTCGAACGAACACCTATCCTGTGCACAGAGCAATCTTGAGCCAGAAGTAGAGAACCTTTTGTGAGGCGGGGATTTTGGATAGATGGAATACAAAGTGTGGAGAGGGTTTGATGGGGTTAGGGGGGGGGGTGTATGGGGCTGATGCGGGCGATTGGAAGGGAAGGGAGGCTTACATTGGAAATATTCATCTCGATAGTTGTGAACGCCGTGAGGAAATAAGTCTTCTGACATCTGGAGAGCCTGCGGCAGTTCCCAGCTGGTCGAGTGGAGGTTGGGGACGCACTTGCGTTCTCTTTAAAAGAGACACTAGAGACAAAACTCAAGAAATAAAATATGAAAATGGAAAATGATGGAAAGATAAAGTTCAGAAAATAATTGAAAAGGGAATTGAATTAATATCATCTGCCTTCCTTTCCTTGCTTCCAACCCCCTCTCTCACCCCTTCCCACATAAAAAAGGAAAACAAATAAGAGAGAAAATAATGGTACGTTGGAAAAAAATAATAGTAATAGAAATCTACGAACTGTCAATTTAATTTAATATTTCTGGGCTAAGCACAAGAAATGTGATTGTTTTGCAAAAAAGAACAACGATCAAAGGCTGGCTTCTTCCCAAACACGCCAAGTTTTTAAATTGAAATATTGTGTCCTTTTATTAATTTTTTGTTGTTAGAAAATATGTTTTATTGTAATTATAGTCTACTGATATTTATGTATGACCTTTTATAGAAGAAATACAAATGCATTACAAGTACAGTGCAGGATAGTGTAGGCCTGTGTAGATATTATTTAAGCATGTGTATACACGTGTATGTATATTTTTTATTTATGTATGCATGGCTGTATTTGTATTTGTGATTGGGTTACGTACTGAAGGCTCTCAGACTGAATTTTTATCCCTGCTTAGGAATATATCACAAGAAAACCAGGTAGTTGCATCAAAAGCTCACCATTGTTTGTAGTCTCTGAGACCCATGTGGCAACACCGCTTGTTGACATTGGAATAACCTAATCTAGCACCAAATATTGATAAGCTATTATCGTTTGCCGATTATATTTATAGAATTACATTCAATGAGATAGCTCATTCCATCCATAACTGTGGGTATAAGATGTATTACATATGCAGTGTTTTTTCCAGTGTGCTTATGATACAAGGTCTAGGCGCACTTTTGATCTACAGTGGAACCTGAATAGTTCGAACTTGAAGGGACCAAGAAAAAAATAGAATAATACAATAATTCGAGTTAACTGTGTTTCTTTTCAATTCCCTTTAAGAAACTTATTTAAGTTTGAAACCAAGCTCAACAACTTTATTTAACGTATTTTGATATAATCTGTTCACATTTTCCGAGTTCAGAAGACCTTTGCAATATCTGATTTATTTTTAAGTCTCTTTCCACTTCATTTATCAACGCTAATTTTTCGGCCAAAGTTAATTATATTTAGGACTGTGGCTTGGAAAGTGACATCAAGACACACACGCACACAAACACTACTGTACAGTATGTACTAAACAAAACAAAATAAGCTCACAAGTCACAAGAATATCGCTACGATCGAATTACTAAGAAAAGCGCACGTAACCGCTCGAGAGGTTTGACCTTTACTAAACGAGTACAGAACTGTACGTGTGAACAAAGACTTATGGGGAGAGCGGGGGAGGAGGAGGGGCGTGAAGAAGGGTACTGACCGCATTCCAACGTCGCCTCCCCTGTTGCCAAAAATAGAACAATACGGTGCTGCAACTAGAAGTAGGAAAACAATACTACACAGTACATTACAATTTACGAAAAGTTCGAACCAACCAAAACAAAATTCATATCATCCACAATTTTTTAACGTTGTTTTTTTAAAAAAAAATAAAAAAAAACACAGGACTGGGTGAGAAATTCGAATTAAGGACCATTTTGAATTACGGAAGTTCGAATTATTCAGGTTCCACTGTAAATCTTGTGCGCTTTTGATTTGAGGTTTCTCTCTCTTGTGCGCTTTCGATGGATGGTTGTATGTATGTTGTGTGTTGTGTATGTAGATGCAAATCTGTATATCTATGTATTAATGAATTGATGTATCAATGAAAATCCAGATAGTCCAGAAAGTATCGGGAAAATGTATTCAAATTTAAAACAATATTTACTACCACAACTCACCATTTATGTTCACAATAACAAATTATAATACATTTAAGAAATTATACAGCCAGTATTCTCACATAAAATAATGAGTAGGTTTTTGTTGTGCCAATTTTTAATCACGTTTACGAGCGGCACGTTCCACCCAGACGTTCCACTGGCGTTGTTTCCGACTGGAATTCTAAATAACCCATCACTTAATGTAAGATTTCAGTACGGATTAACAGGAAATCCTGTCCAATGAGGACCGGATAAACGAGGTTTTCCTGTATAAATGTATGTATGTATGTATGTATGCATCAATATATATTTATGTATTTATGTATGAATTCATATTTTATGACATTTAAACTACACTCATCATCATTTCCAATTAATTTAAGGGTCTCGAGCTAAATGCCACAACGTGTTTTAGCTACTGTCTGCTTTGACGTTCTAAAATCAAGGTCTGACTGTTGGAAACTTAGTCTATACTACATAAATCACAAACCCAAAATAATATACCGTATCTATTAGGTAGCAAGATAGAATTTTAAATAAAAATATATTTCATCATAACAATTTTCTGGAGAAAAAGAAAATATCTCACAAAATTCGCCATCCATGAGCTAATTTGACCTGAAGTCTATATTAGAACCAAAATGTAGAGAAACCACAAAGAGACCATATGTTTTTGTGAAGTTTGGAGTAAGGCCATTGTGTGCGTATGTCTGAAAACCTCATGTCACAAAACAAAACACATTATTGTTTCGGCTTTTGTTTAGAATGGTCCACATAAAATGACCAGCGCAACAGATGGACGCCAAACCAACTCTCAGAAAGAAAGAAAAAAAACTTTGGAAGGGATTTTTTCTTCTTCTTTTTATTGAAAGCATTTGGTAACTTCTTCCTGCGACTTCATTTCCGAACGAAACTCTCACACATGCCTCCTATAAAAGCGGAACACCTTGGAAAACTTTTTAAAACACACACAAAAAAAGGAAATCTATTACGAAAGAAACTCTTCGCTATAACCTAAAGATGAACTCCATAAATAAAAACATTAAATGGTAAAACGAGTTCTTATTTACAAAATAAACTTATATACGTATATATAGTCCATCACCTTCACTCAGTCAGTAGCGTGTTATCAAGGGTAGCCTATCGGTTCGATACCAAGTAATATCATTAGTGATATGCGGGTTTCCCTTTACATAGTGATGATTGATGAATTGATCAAAGGGGCTGGGTGCTGTGTTTGTTTAAAATTTAAGTTAGTTCGTAAGCGGTTTGATGTTAAAATCAGTCACTTCAGCAAGTGTAATTTAAATATCCCATTTTAATATATATTTGTGTTTGTTTAGCTCTACTACTATTAAAACAAAGTGTTGGTCTGTATATCTGCTGCCTAAGATAAGTTATATGCAATCCACATCATTACACCATATCCCTATCTTGAGATAGTTACATCCAGTCCACCTCATTACACCCTAACTCTACCTTGAGAGAGATATCTTCAGTCTACACATTTACATTATATCCCTATCTTGAGCTATTTCTATCCAGTCCACCTCACTACACCATATTCCTATCTTGAGCTAGCTATATCCAGCCACCTCATTACATCCTATCCCTATCTTAAACTAGTTCTATCCAGTCCAACTAATTACACCCTATCTCTACCTTGAGATAGATATCTACATTCTACCACATTACATACTATCCCTATCTTGAGCTAGTTCTTTACGGTCCAACTGATTAAACCCTATATTTATCTTGGGTCAGCTATTTCCAGTCTCCCTCATAACATCATATCCCAATCTTGAACAAGTTATATCCAGTCCACCTCATTACACCCTATCTCTAGCTTGGGATAGTTATATCCAATCCGCCTAATTACATCCTATCCCTATCTTGAGCTAGTTGTATCCAGCCACTTCATTACATCCTATCCCTATATTAAGCTAGTTCTATCCAGTCCAACTAATTACACCCTATCTCTACCTTGAGATAGATATCTACATTCTACCACATTACATCCTATCCCTATCATGAGCTAGTTCTTTACGGTCCAACTGATAAAACCCTATATTTATCTTGGGTCAGCTATTTTCAGTCTCCCTCATAACATCATATCCCAATCTTGAACAAGTTATATCCAGTCCACCTCATTACACCCTATCTCTATCTTGAGCAAGTTGCATCCAGTCCACCTCATTACACCCTATCCCTATCTTGAGCTAGTTCTATTCAGCCCACCTCATTACACTCTATCTTTATCTTAAGCTAGTTAAATCCAGTCCACCTCGGTACACCCAATCCCTATCTTGAGCTAGTTCTATCCAGTCCACCTCATTACACCCTATCTCTTTGGGGTTCATTCTGATGCTATCCTCCCATCTGCGTCTGTGTCTTCCCAGTGGTCTTTTCCCATTGAGTTTGCCAGTCAACAACTTGAACATGATTCTAGATTAACCCATTTGCGTTGAATTCCTGCTCACCGTAACCTGCAATATTCGACTATCCCAACAATGTCTGGTTATGGTTACAGGGAATGTACCTATATTATTTTAATATAATATCCTCCACTATCCATTATTTTCACCCCTCTTTGAAACAAATTATTTTTTCTGAGTATAGGTCTACTTTGTTTTTGAAAACACTAATTTCTTTCGAGAAGAAGAAGAAGCCATGTTTCACAACCATAGAGAACAACCAATTAATCTATTATCAATAAAGAGATACCCAAAATAATGTTTTGTCTCTAAACATCTGATGACCTAAACCAGATGTTCCATGAACATAAGTCAAAAATGAGTCAGTATTTCCTAGAACCAGACAGTAAACGTGACTGGATTAGCCTCAATATATTTTCAGGTGGCTTTCACCTCCAATCGACCCCTGATTCTCTCTGACAGTTATATTAAAATTTGGAAATTTCAAAAGAATCAGGTTTGGCAACTTATGTCATTATCTAACAAAAGGTCATACAGTATACAGTACCTGAAAAATTTCAATCAATACATTTAATCGGTCCCGGCACAGATTTATCTGATTGCCAAAACCCTTCCTTCACCTCTGACAAGACGTGTATTAATCACAACTTGTGGATGTGATTCCACGTTAAACTGTAAGTCCTCCATTTCATATCACAATCACCCTACCATTACACATTAGTGTAAGTGCGTATAACCCGAACGGGTAGTAGGACGTGGTGCTATTTATAATAATAATACTAATACATTTAAATCAAAGTATAATTTAAGTTTTCTAGAAGCTACTCGTACATGAAAAGTAAATATATGTGTTTTCTTATCGTAAGTCAATAGATCATAAATAGGGAAGAGATTCAGAAAAAAGCTTTATAGTTGAGCTACAATATAATATGTATGGTCTTATGGTCTGCCAAGACCATAACATATTTAAAATCAAATAACTAGTAACTATCTAAATCTCTTCCATATTAAATATTATATGACCCGTTTCGGTGGCCGCGTGGTCTGACGCGCTACTCTCGCGGTAGACTAAACTGCCGATGATGGGGAGATCAATGTTCGATTCTCGGTAGGGTGTACTGAATGTGTTTTTTTTCAAAATGGTATTCCACTGTACCTCCACGCAACTATTTGTACAGTTCCTTTAAATATATATTTCCTAATCCCTAAAACCATTAGTGTAATTAGTATATAAGCGTATAAACTGAACGGGTATTAGAATGCGGTGCTAAATAAATAGTTGTATGTTTTACTATTTGAAGTATTTAGAATGTTTTTAAAAATGTGATAATTTACTGTCAATTTTATTTTATAAACTATACAAGATAAAAGAGAAGCATTCGTCCAAAGTTGGGTGTGTCAGCCAGAGCCAACTAATTCCGTGACCTGGAACGTCATAAAAGCATCTAAGGTACTATGTGTCAAACATGAGTTATTCATTATTATATAGTTCAAGATAATTACCAAATTTTCATATCTTAAAACCTTTTGATGCCCGTCAAAAATCGTATTATTACGTATATTCTAAGAACAACTGCCTGAGATCATTTGGACCACAGATGCGAGTATTTCAATAATAACTACCGTATAACCTGCTTCGGTGGCCGCATAGTATAAGGCGTCACTTCCATGTTACACTATAATGCCGATGACAGGGAGATCGGGGATCGATTCCCTCTCGTGTGTACTGAGGGTGGTTTATCCAAAATGGTTCTTCACTCTCCCTCTACGCAAATACACGTACACTTCCACTAAATTCAACCTTTCTAATCGCTATTTCCCTAGCGTAATTATTACATAATGAGTATAACCTGAACAGGTGGTAAGACGCGGTGATAAAAAAATTATTGTATATGGTATATTTAAAGACAATCGATATACCCGTACGTTGCCATTTTGTTGGAAACGAAATGATATATTTAGATGATTTTATTGTTTTTGCATATAAATTTATTGTTTTGCGGTGGTCGCTAATTCTCTTGACAGTCGCTATCAAATAACACGCTCTAAGCTGACCGAACGTACTCTCCAATTAGTTACATGGACAAATTGTATTCAATAAAAACTGCAAAACCATTGATATCGACTCTGAAAAGGGAGGGGGGGACGGATGGAGGGGAAGGGATTCGAATATAGAGTGGAGAGTTTCCTGGGTTGAGGTATAATGTAATCTGTGAAAGTTGTGTTAGGGTACATATTATTTCCTATTTACAAAATATAAAACGCTTAAAGTTTTAACCTTTGCTATGTGTTTGGAATGCTATGCATATAAATGGTGTTTTGCATCTCTTTGACATGTCAATACTCTAGTGGTAATAATATAAATCAATACTATTTACTTTTCGCAGTTCAAAGGATAAGTATACCACCCAAATATATATATATATACATATATATAAATATATGTATTGATCTCAAATTTTGGTTTATCTGTTTTCACTTTGAAAATAGGGAGCTTATAACATTTCAAAACAAAGAAGAACATACTACAATGCAATTTTAACGTATCATTACTCTTTATGAATGTTATTTAATATAGTTTGTGTAATAACCTAAAAAAATTACTATAAATTTAATTTTAGAAATAAATTTTTCCCAACACTTTTATCAAGTAGTGTAATAAGTAATTAGTTAATTGAATGTTTTTAATGATAGATATTTAAAAGTAGTTAATCAATTTTTACAAGTTTATATAAATATTTTATTAAATGAAAATGAGCTGTGTGTTTTGTATGTATGTATGTATGTTATGTATGTATGTATGTATGTATGTATGTATGTATGTATGTATGTATGTATGTATGTATGTGTATGTATGTATGTATGTATTAATGTATGTGTATGTATGTATGTATGTGTGTGTATATATGAATGTATGTGTGTATATATGTATGTGTATGTATGTATTTATGTATGTGTATGTATGTATGTATGTATGTATGTGTATGTATGTATGTATTTATGTATGTATGTGTGTGTATATATGTATGTATATATGTATGTGTATGTATGTATGTATTTATGTATGTGTATGTATGTATGTGTGTGTATATATGTATGTATATATCTATGTGTATGTATGTATGTGTATGTATGTATGTGTATGTATGTATGTGTGTGTATATATGTATGTATATATGTATGTGTATGTATGTATGTATGTATATATGTATGTGTGTATGTACATATGTATGTGTATGTATGTATATGTATTTGTATGTATATGTATTTGTATGTATATGTATTTGTATGTATATATGTATGTATATGTATGTGTATGTATGTATGTGTATGTATTTGTTATCATTATTATTATTATTATTAGCACCGCGTCTTACTACCCGTTCGGGTTATACGCACTTACGCCAATGTGTAATGGTAAGGTGTATTGTGAGATGAAATGAAGGACCTACAGTTTAACGTGGAATCCGAACCACGGTGGAGACCTGGCATTCCTCACATTCACTATTTGTTATCGTCCAAACCCTATTCCAGGACAAACTAGTTCGGACTAGGCCAAATAGATACATCCTGCCCCTTTTAGAATGTTTTAAGCAGTACTAATTTTCATTCTTCTTAACCTATACGATGAATCGACCTTGGACAGGTTTCATAATTAACATTTCGCAAGCACAAAATCTCAGGATTAACGAACTTAGACTAGGCTAAACTAGTACAGCCTGAGGCTTTTAGGGTGTATCAATTAGGCCTAGTTCGATATAGTTTGTCCTGGAATCGGGTTTGGACGGTAACAATGTCATAAAGGCCTAGATTATAATATTGAAGTATCTGGTATACAGTAGACCCAACGTTAGTGACACCAAGCGTTGTAGTAGCTACGTTAGTGTGAAAAGATAGATAGATAGACTCACTGATATTGGTTTATTGCAGGCGTATTCAACCCGTGGCTCGCGGCGGCGGGAAAAAAGCTTAGAATGGATATTTGGAATCGAATTATGTAATTTAACCGAGGGGTCAATGCACCAATTGTATTGTAATTTTGGTTTTCCTCTTCCCCTGTCTGTTCCCTTACTGTCGGTCATCTACACCCATTAACGTTCGTTATAAAACCACTTGGTTTCTGGCGATCAAGAGTTTCGGTTCTACTATTCTAAAGGAGCACTTTAAAAACGTGACAATGCTAGAAGGGGGAAGGAGGGTGGTTGTTGAAGGTAATGAAAGACTGGTTTCAGCACTAATGTGCCACTACCGATTGACACACAAATCAATTACACTTTCTAACGTAAGTACTCTAAACATCACTCCTCAACTCTTTCAAATTACCATCATAATATGTGTGTCTTCACCTCCTTTCTTAGTAGAGCGCTCCAAGTGGTGACAAATGGAAACAGGAAACCCTTCTTACCGTTACCTATAGTTAAGTCTTTGATCTGACGGCAATATGCGATCGTGACCACGGAAAAATGTTCACAGTTTTGTTACTTTTTTTTTTGTGGTGAGGGTGCTTAGCCCTGGATCTGTGAGGCTGCTGTAAGGGGAAAGAGAGATCAATGGACTCATTGTTCCAGGGACCCAGCCTGATTTGGGGACAATTATCGTGTACTAATTAGGCAAGTGGTTTGGGTGACAGTCCTGCGCCCTAAAAAGTATGACAGCTGTGAAGTAAACTAATATTCAACGTCAATTCCAAAGAGAGAGAGAGAATAGTCACATACACCAAGCAGCGTAGTGAGAACTAAACAATATTTTTGGAGTTTTTGATCGAATATGCAGGGACATCGTTAAAAAGGGTTTAAAATGGGTCCATAAATCTCCATCAAGCCTCCAAATGGTTATTATATTAATAAATGCTATACTAAGCAATTGAACTGTTGTGTGAATTAGTCAAATTGTAGAGTTTTTACTTTTTCACGACTCCTCGGAGATAGAAAGTCTTGCTATCGTAAAAAAAAAAAGATATGTTCGAGACTTTGATAGATGTCGACATTTCATAATCCCCCAGAACCCAAAAGAGTTTTTGTTTTTTTCGCAATGCCATCTGTCCGTCTTTTGCCCGGACTAGAGCAGAAATTATTTTCTCGATCAAGCTAAAATTAGGTATCCAGGCTTTTCATGTTTCCCCAAAGGTTTTTTAATGGAATCCAAGCCTAAAAGTAGGAATAGTTTAGTTAGGAGCTAAAAGAGAAAAAAAAGCTCCACTGGTCACGTGGTCTAACGCGCTATTCTCGTGTTGGACCAAACTGCCAAATACAGGGAGATTGGGTTTCGATCCCAGTCGGGTTCACTGAGGGTGGTTTTCCTATATGGTTCTCCACTCTCACTCCACGCAAATGTGGGTGTATTTCCTCTAAATTAAGCCTTATTAGTCCTTAACCCATTGGTGTAATTAGTATATAAGCGTATTACCGGGTAGTAAGATGCGGTGCTAAATTACAAAAAAGGATTTTGTTAAAATCGGCTTTAGTGACTTTTATTAAAATTCTCATCTAGGTACTGTTTAACAATATAAACAAAATAGCAACTATCATTTTGCCATGAATATGACTTAAGTTTATTGTTTAATCTTTAATGGCCCATCGACACAATGAGGTCATTAGAGCCCATATATGACTTAAATGCAGGGTACCTTACATTAGAGAGAATTTCCAATTTTGATCATATCTACAAAATTTATGACTTACGAGGTAGCTTAGTTTTACCAAGTTTTTATTTATTTAGGGTATTTAATGTGCACTTTTTGAACTGAATTGTTATATTAACACATGAGAATATCTGAGTGAGAGAGAAAGGGCTTACAAATTTTGTTGGGAAAGGTATTTTCACATACTTTCCATGGTTCTTATACATGCTACAATCGACATGGGACCGACGGCTTTACTTCCCCTACAAAGGAAGTTGTGTTACTGATTTGTATCGCCCAGAAAAATCCGTTTAACCCAGCTGGGTTTGAGCCCACAAATAACGTGTCCTGGGGCAAGCATTTTACCCCATTTCCACTGAGGTTGACAACAGGAGTGATGTTCCAGAATATTTTTTTTCTGGCCGAGCATAGCGTGGTTCGGTTTTGACTTGACCATTTGACATTTCGTCTGTCTGTTTGTCCGGATCTTTGTTCCACGATAACGGTCAAATGCATGGACCAATTTTAACTAAATTTGGCCGGGACGTTTCTTGAACCGAGTATTAACGAATTATGTCGATCTACAAGGTTTTCAATCTGGTTATCCATTTCGATATGCCAGCCTCTCAAAATATTTTACATTTAATAGATCATCTCAAGCTATTTTAACTTAACTTTTTAAAAATTCTAATGAGTACATAGGGCGTATTTATTTATAATTGGTGACCTGTCGGTCTAGGGGTAAGGTGTCAGACTTCTATGCTGGTGGCCGGGGTTCAATCCTCAGTCCCAGCAAAGATTTATCTGAATACCAAACCCTTCCTTCACCTCTGACAAGACATCTTGTGAATGTGAGGAACGCCAGGCCTCCGCCGTGGTTCGGATTCCACGTTAAACTGTAGGTCCTTCATTTCATCTCACAATCACCCTACCATTACACATTAGCGTAAGTGCGTATAACCCGAACGGGTAGTAAGACGCGGTGCTAATAATAATAATAATAATATTTATAGTTAAAATATGTCTAAGGACTGACCTCCTAAACTACGTGAACATTGGTTATTTTCTGTGGAGATATCTTACTATTGAATATAGTATTAATAATTGGTTTCCTGTCTAACTTGACCACCAAGGAAATAAATGGTTTGGAACTCCGCACGGACTTTCTCGCTCTATTGTTTAAAAATGGAAATACATACTCAAAACTCGTAAGATATGTGAGACGAAATAATATACACTAGCAAAACCTATAATAAATTGCACTATATTTATGTAAAACATTTTTTGAGTTCTGGTTTAAAATTTTAAAATTGTATAATTTTATTTTTAAAGAATTAATCTTCTGATTTGTATGTTTGGGACCGATAATAAAGATCAATATTGGGTCAACAAGGGGTCAACACTTTGTATTAAAATTTCAACTTCTGGTTAAAATTGTCGACATTTTATTAGGTATTGCAATTTTTCATGCCATTGCATTGCTATTAAATTCCTTATTTATAAATTTTGGACGATGAAAAATGTAAATATTGACTATTGAGACAAAAATAGAGATAAATCATTGCTGTACAACAATGATCAAAGATATTTAAGTAAAAATAACATAAACTTTTTGAGAAACTTACTTATACTTAATTACTCTATGGCATTGGATAATTATTGCGTTAACACTTAAATAGTATCTCTTTACAACTAAAGCTCACAAAATTGTATTAAAATATTTGACAATATCTCAGAAACTGTTGGTTTTATAAAAATATATATTTCATATAAAAGTTTATTTTTTATTTTTTATTGTACTAAAATTTACTACCCTAAAATAAATTTTCATGAGAAAATGAAAATAGACAGTTTATTTATAATCTTAATCAACGCCTAGATACCAATTTTAATCAAAATCGTTAGAGCCGATTTCTAGAAAACTGATTTTTCTCTTTTTATCCTTTACTAAACTACTCTTAATTTTAAGTTTTAATAGACACACAGACGTCATTTCAACGACCATTTTTTAGGGTTCTGGGGGTCATGATACGTCAACATCCATCAACATTTCAGGTTAGGTTTTTTTTACGGTCGCCATACTTTACCTTTTGTGTTGGAAAAGTTAAAAAAATATATATATTTGCCTATACCTTGAAAGTTATTGTTGTTTTTTTAAATATGTTTCAAGTAAAATATCTGTATCAAAAATTGACCTACATATTTGTATTGATAAGTAATTCAATATCTCAAATAGTATAGGAGATATATAAAAAAAAGTTAATTTACGCATCAGACCGGAGCCATTAAAGTCATTTTGCCAAAATATTTAGAGTAGCCATTTTGTTTATAATATTTATAAATGTTTATAAATTAAATTCAATCAAAATCGTTTGAGCCGAATTTGAGAAAAATGACTCTTTCTATTTTTGCTCATTAGTAAACTGCCCTTAATTTTAGGTTTAGATATCCAATTCCAAAAATATCTCGGGGCAACCCTATTAAAACCCTAGATACCAAGTTTTAACCCGATCGGTAAAACAGTTTAGGCTCTAGTCCGAGGTACATATAATCCATTCACGGTAGGAATTGACTTCTGAAAGGTCTTTTTCCCTACCATAAATCTACTATATAGTAGAATATTGGTAGGAAAAAAGACCTTTCAGAGAGTAATTCCTACCGTGAATGGAATATACAGACAGACAGATGGAAAGTCAAAAACCACTTTTTCTGTTTCGGGGGGTCATGAAATGTATAGATTCATTAAAATCTCGAGTTCAATTTTTTTGACAATCACAATATTTTCTCTACCTGTAAGATAGCAAGAAAGTAAAAATCAATTTCGAATCCAAGGAGAAAATAAAGGAGATATTCCTACTTTAAATCCAAAAAGAAATATTAAGACGGTAATAACGATAGTAACATGACATAATTTTTAACTATTTATTTTTAGCAGTGCGTCTTATTACTCGCTGTTTGTATACGCATATGTACGTTAATGGGTTGGGGATGAGGAAGGTTTAATTTAAAGGAAGAGTGTCCGTGTTTGCATGGAGAGAGAGCGTGGGAAATCATTTAGGAAAAACCACCCTCAGGATACCTCACCGGAATCAAACCACGATCCCTCTGTTATCGGTAGTCTAGTATATTGAAAGAGTATCACTATGGAGCATTCCAACGAAGCGGTTAACATGTCGTACTTAGCATTTTTGAATTGACGGAGTGAGGTTTACTGTTCACAGAACTACTAGTTTGTAAGACGTGTCAAATATCCTCATGTAAACAGGAGAATATTAAAAGCACACAAAAGGGGAAAGGCTCATATTAAATGCTCATGAAGATACGGATCAAAAGCACATCTAGTCCTTGTATCAAAGACGAACCATGAAAAAACAACTGAATAATGTGGCAACATGGCAACATGGCAAACGTGTATTTTAAACAACCCCTTTACTATTTACAATAGTAGTTAGGCTTGGTAACGTTGATAAATGGCTGATTCACGAAACTCAGGATACTTGTAGTTTCTAAAATACAGTAGAATTTGTATAGTTAGACATTGATTGATTCGAAAAATTAGATAATTTCAACCCACCTTGACTCCCCATGAAATTCTTATATGTATCAATGATAAAAAAAAAAAAGAATTTAATTCGAAATTTATAAGGAAATATTTGTATAAATCTAATCCTATATTTATTTATTTTTAGTTTTTACTCGTTTAAAGCCTAATTTAACGACAGTGGAACGCTAACGGAGGGGAAGATTATTGAATATGTAAGTAGCAAAAATATCCAAGAATTCTCTGATAAAGAATAGACCACGAACATCCAAGCAAAATAAACTATACAAAAGTTTCTGAAGCACTTACAATGATGGAAAACCTGAGAAGATTCACTGAATCACAACCAGACGTAAAAGACATTTTTAATTCAATCAGTGAAGTTTAAAATTTATCTATTGTGTCAATATATGGAAATTACAACAAACCACGATAACACATTTTATCAAAGGTAAAGGCAAAAACTGATTTAAGTCTGAAAATGTTATGTTTTGTTTTTCAAGTGTTTATATTACTGTTAATTCGATAAATCAGGTTAATATATACAATCACTGAATTGTGTGCATAATAATCAATCAGATTTGATACATTTTTCATGTTGTAGTGCAATTGTTCACATTAATCTGTCCTTATGTATAATAACTAGCACCCTCTGGTTAAAGTAATAAATCTCATGTTTGTTCAAGTTTGAACCTGTGTGAATCCCTGTATGAGGCATACGTGGCGTATGTTGTGAGTATAAATTGAGGTCCAGCTTTTATTGAGTGCGGACGTGTGGTGTTAGCTTGATATGGAATATGTCCGTTTAGCCTAACCTAACCTAACCTAGCCTTCAGAATATTATAATTTACCACTTCAGATAAACAATTTTTTGTTGTTATGTAAAATAACCGGTCAAAATAATAAATTGCATGTATTTAATCACATTAATCACTAATATCGGCTACTTTGGAAAATAACCGGTCATTATGCATAATAAATAAATTACTACTTTAACGGTAACACTTATATGTTGTGTATAAACTTTTCTTATTTTTTCATGTATGTAGAATATATATTGTGTATGTGTGTATTATATAGCATATAATTATAGAACGTGCGTGTTTATATGCAGCATATTTTGAGGTTATTGATTTATTTTGTACAAGCTGCATAAATTATCATAAAAATTGTTAATTTTAATTTAGGATATTTCAAAATTTATTAGATAACCCTTGTACCTCGAATTAATAAATTCTAATGTATATACATTTCTTTCGGTCTTGCCATATGGTCTTAGATATTAAAAAAAAAATAGTCCACTTTTGATGCCCCTACATTGTGCGCTTATGATATACTCTAAAGCATGTTCACAAAGTTGGCAAGTGCGCTTTCAGTACGTAGCCGTATAGATAAAACCTGTCCAGTGAAAATGTTCCACGGTTGAACAGTGAGTGGATGTCCCAGAGTAAACGGGAGTCTAATCGCATCTGGATATTTGCGACAGGAAGGAGATATATTTCAGCTCCGGTAGTCGCTCTCTGCATTCTGGCTAAATAGAAGACAGACAGAGAGGAAATTTTGACGGAGGGGATTGGGGGAGGGAAGTAAAGATAGGTGGGGGACAAGCCAGAGTAAAAAGATTTGATGTAAAAATATGTCGGGGAACATTATCATGTAATGAAAGTAGGATCCGCCGTCGCGCCTGAAGGCTGAAACAGGAACATCTGTTACCAGGACGCATTGGGTGGGAGAGGGCGCCGGGGGGCGCCGTTGTGTGTGGGCCGTGAAGGGAGGGAGGGTTGGGGGGGAGTATTCGTCCCACTCAGGCATACCGAACAAAAGCAATTTAGTTGGCGTCTCCCTCAAAATACATCACAAAATGGCTCTTGAAATGATGGCGCCGGTTGTTTTAAATACATCAATCACGTGAAATGGTGAGATAAAACGAGATTACTTAATCAACTCATGTTTTAACTCTATTAACAGATACCTTGAATAGACAAATAGTGGCAAGAAACTTTGACTTTATTTCCTCACTCACTCTCACACACTCGCTCATTGACTCTCAGTCACTCTTACCTATTCACACGCTCTCGCTCACACACTCTCACTCACTCTCACACTAGAGTACACATTAACTCACTAACTCTCACTCACTTTCACTTATTCTCACTCTCTCTCTCTCTCAAACACTTTCACTCAATCTAGTTCACTCTCACTCAATCTAGCTCACTCTCATTCTATCAAGCCTATTCACACTTACTATCAATTGCTCTCATACTCTCTACTCTTTCTTAATCGGTATCATTCGCTTACTCCCTCCTTTCCCCCTCACTTACTCTCTCACGCGATCATTCACTTGCTCTTTCACACTCACACAATATCACTCACTCACTCACTCACTCTCACACTTTCATAATAGCTCTATTTCACCATCTCTTTCAACCACAATATTTCTCTCTTTTGGTTCTCTTTTCTCTCTTTTTTTCTTCCTCTTTATCTCTTTTTCGCTCTTTGTTTATTTCTCACACACATTTAATTTAAATGAAATTTTGTTTTTAAATGAAGTGTTAAATAGTATAAAAGGAAGCATGAGTTTCGTCTTGTCTGAGTTGCCAGTAACGAGAAGCTTGTATCTTGAATATCATTGGCTTGTAATGACGTATTTTTTTCCTTGAACAATTTAACTACTCTCTCCAAGCAAATGCGGATCCTTTTCCTCTAAATTCTTCATACTCAACCCTAGCCCCTAATTTTAAATGTGCAGATAGCCCGAGCGGGTGGTAAGACAAGGTGCATTTTAAAGACAAATTAAATGTGTTTTTCATTGTCTTCATTAATTCATTAAATCTTTGTTTCTTTTTTGCTGAAATTCTTCTACTGAAGTATTTTTATCAACTTATACATGTGAGTATGTTTTTGGTGAGTTCGTAATTTACCTGTGTGTACATTTCATCCCAATGTTTCCAAAAGGGAGGGTAACTTTAGTCCCATTGTTTACTTGACACCAAGTTGGCTATCATTCAACCTAATCTAACCTAACTAATAGTTCTGTGTCTAGTAGACATATCTCTCTCAAGTTTTGAGTCTAGTAGACCTACCACTCTTCATATTCTAATCGTTACACATTTCTCTTTGGACTTAAAGTTGAAATATCTCACATAATTTCTCCTTGGATGTGAAGCTTATATTTTCCGTTGGTGATCAAAAACAAATACTTTATTCAATATTACATTATATTCTTAGAGTATAACTGTTGTTTAAGCGTTTTAAAACGTTAATCTGATAATAAATGTTTAAATTGAAAAAAATATGGCGATAAAGGTATTTGATAGAATGCTTGGAATATTAAATTCAAATGAATTGATATGAGCTATTAAACAAAAAATCTTTCGAATAGATTCCATGTTGAAACGATTAATCAGATTTAAAAACAATGTAAGCCTACATAAATCGTTCGGCTTAGGTTTTATAGAATGTTCCTGTCAAATTTTATTAAATTTGGTCAAAGCGTTTGACCGTTATTGTGGGGCAAAGATTCGGACAGACGGACTGATAGACATATGAAATGCATTGACTATGATCTAGGATTTTTGTCAATTTGAAATGCCAAATGGTCCAGTTAGAATATAACCACACTACAATTAGTAAATAAGCTTAATTAAGTATTTGGTGTGGACTTTGTTTTTTGCAAGAAATAATTCTTCAATACAATTTAAGAGAATTATTTTAAAAAAATCTTTGTAAGAACTGTCCTTCCAAGTCGTTGCTTATTGAGACGATAAAGTAAAGGATTAATGAAATGCTTTCAGAGTACATTTTTAGAAACAAAGGTGAATTAACCGGTGAAAACAAATTTTTGAGGGACGATGCAACCTCATTTTGTCTCTTGGGTAGTTTTGAGAGGCTGTGTGACGCTACCTACAAGAGTCAGGGACCAAAATTACACCGAATTGTGCATACGGTAGTATTTTAATGTATAAAAACCGGTTTTGATTTATTAGTAGGTCTAAGTTGCTTTGACACAAACCTACCTAACTTTCTTTTTACGTTATTTGCGTCTTACTAACAGCCTGGGCTATCCACATATTTGCGCTAAGGTAGTAGTGATGAATAAGGTAGAATATAGATTAACTGTGCCAGTATTTGCTTGAAAAATTAACTTTGAAACTTAACATTTATACTTAACTATTTTCTGTGTGTATATAGTCTAATAAATATACCAATAAAATATATATTAAAATAGTTTTCAATCATCACTTAGCAATTGAGTTAATAATTATTTTTCAAAACATTTCAACTGGTTTGATATTAGGAGTAATTACTTCGATGTTTTGATTTTCCTATTTTCTCTTTCTTGCATTATTAGATGGAATGCTGGTTTTATTTATCAACCCAAAAATAATTGCATCAAATGAAATATTTTCTCTATCTATATCGATATTCAAATTATAGTTTCAACATTTACTTCTGTAGGCAAATTATTAATAGGTAATTAAATTTAATCATTCTAATTTCTAATTTCATTACCAATAAAGACATTGGATCATTTTGTAATTTTAATTAATTGGATATATTCTGAATTAAATGCTGTAATTACTATGATAGCTTTCTACTTTATTTTTAAAAACACATCCACAACTGACTCAACCCGTATTTGAGCCTTGACCTCCTAGTCATTCTCAGTAAGTTCATCAGTGTGGGCTACTCTTTAAAATCTAATTTATTTAAATTATAAACAATTACAAACACACAGTGACTTATATTTTTCAAATACCCATTTGTATGGTTGTGTGTGATTAATTTAATATTGAAAATAAATAAATAGCAACATATATATTTGCTTGCCTCTAGCTCTGTGACTTGACTATAAGTTTAAATTTAATCCCGCATTAGATACTTTTAATCTCAAATCATAATCTCGTTTTAAATGAATCTGAAACAAACGCTTTACCTACAATAAATCAAATCCGTGTTGAATTGTTTAAAAATAAATCTTACTGGACGAACACTGATCAATAGTCCAGTTCCCGTTGGCTGGAAACCATGGTCCGTTTTTCGATTGAGGACATGGTATCACACTTGATGAGTCCATTGGGATTGGCTGAACATATTCAGGTCATGGGTTTTTATTCGGCTTGATCGTTTTGATAAGTGATTGTTTTGTTTAACCAATAACACAAATTAAAATCATTTCGTAATGCACATTAATCATATTGTTAAAATTTGTCGTACTTGTATATAAATAAAAACAATTAAATAAATTGGGTTTACTATTATAACGATACTCGGTTTATGTAATACTTTATGTGATTCCTTTCAACAACAATTCTCTGATTTATATCCAACCTATTCTAATTATTGTTTACAAAAACGTAAGCTTATAAATCAAGATGTGCCTAAAAAATTCCATTTCCAAAAAATATTCAAGGGGATTTTCGCAATTTCAGAAAAATGACTATTTCCTTCAACAGCAATTTCTCAATTTCTACCAAATTAATTATTTTAATAGTTTTAGTAAAAATATTACCTTCTAAGATTATAGTATCCAAGTTTTTATAATATCCAATTTTTTTCTTAGCAAATCGTTTTATTACCTGTTCAGGTTATACGCACCATATTATGCTAATGAACTAGAATGAAGACGGTTGAATTTAGAGGTAGTGTATGTGTACCCGCATTTGGTAAAGGGAGAGTGGAAAACCATTTTGGATATACCACACTCAATACACCTGACCGGGATTCGAACCCCGATCTCTCTGTCCTCAGCTATCTTGTCTAGCACAAGAGTGACACCCTAGACCATGCAGCCACCGAAGCAAATAATTGCATAATAAAGAAGCTTCAATAATATTATATATATAATTAAGTTAGTCGTTTATATTATGGACACAAATAATACGTACCCGCTTCGATGACCGCATGGTCTAACAATACTCTTGCAGTAGACTAGATGGACTGCCGATGAAGGAGAGATCAAGTTTCAAATTTCGGTTAAGTGTACTTGGAGGGTATTTTCGAAAATCATTTTCCACTTTCCCTCCATGCAAATGTGGGTACACTTCCTATAAATATAACCTTCCTCATTCCTAAAACTATTAGTAGATAAGCGTATAAACCGAACGGGTAGTAAGAAGTGGTGCTAAAAATTAACACGGGGTTCCCGATTTTATAAAAATTTAGATGAGGTCTCTAAAATAAGCTTGTAGATTTCCACCAAATTACAGAACATCCTAGTTTACGCAGGACTCTACTATAGACCCTGTTACTTGGTCCAGCAATAACGTTGACTTGGGCGGTTTTTCGCCTGCATACGACTTGAAAGTTATAACCGGTGAACTGGCATGGAGCATATAATCACAAATGAGCCTGTAAATGTGTGTCGGAACCGTGAGGCCTGAAAAACAAACATATCAAACTTACAAAGGGCAGCCTTGGGGTGTGCACGTGGCTGTTAAAACTATACATTGATTTTCTTATGAATGGATATTTGTAAAATATAATTAGAAAACACGAAACTTTTTTTCCTGTTAATATTGATAGCATTATAATTTATTATATTATCAGGCGCCCNCCCCCCCCAATTATTATTTTTTTTATCACCGCGTCCTACGATCTGTTCAGGTTATATGCTTATGTATTAATTACGTTAATGGGGTAGGGATCAGGGATATTGAATTTAGCGTAATTTTACCCGTACTTGTGTGGAGGGGGAGTGGAAAACCATTTCTTAAAACCACCTTCAGTAAACCTGACTGGGATTCAAACCCTGATATTCCTGTAATCGCTGGTCTAGTCCAGTAGTTCCTAAACATTTTTTGCTCACGGATCCCTTTTGGTTTGTAAGATATCCATGGACCCTCACACCCTTGATCGCATAAAATACCATGTGTCTGGATGATTGCTACCCAAAGTTCTAAAAGTATATTAAAATATATCATTTTTCCAGAGTGACACAAAAATTATACATGCAATAGTATACTAAGTAAACATACAATCTTACTTTATAGGGTACTTGTGTGAAGAATGGTTTTTTTTTGTCTCACAATGTCCTTTAAAGTTGGGAGAGATTGTAAACAGGTGAATTATCATGTCGGGTGCAATGTCCAGTCTGCAACGATATTTAGATTTTGTTGCTACATACTTGATAATCCATCTTCACACTGATAAATTGTTGGAAACGGAAGAAGTTTAAGTACTGCACATTTAGACACTTGTTGATATTCTTGAAGAAGAATACACCAGAATTCAACCAGAGGAACCTCTCTGAATTTGTGTTTCAAACAAGTATCAAATGTAATATTTATCAAACACTCGTAATTTTGGATAGTCATTGCATCCGGTTTCTTTGAAGTACAATATGGATTTTGTTCCCAGTCATCGTAATCTGTAGAAGATGGAAAGTATTTCTTAAACACTTGTTGCAAACCATTTAAATGTTGGACGATGCTACTAATAATAGTTTCTTCTAGGCTTAATTTTGTTTCTATCAAGAATTACCCGCCTCGGTGGCGTAGTTGGCTAACGCGCTTGTCGTGTTGAGCTCGACCGCTGAGGACGGGGAGATCGAGGTTCG